>ML101574.1:38838-128211 GCA_003697995.1 Taxidea taxus jeffersonii | reverse complement strand
GAATTGAATGCATCATACTTATTAACAAATGGACTGCAGAGGCTGGAGAAGGAAGAGGAGTAAAAATTAGATATAAAATAACAAGAACCTGCCAGAGATGTAAATGACAAATTGAAAGGAGGAAAAGATGATGAACTTGTTTTGAGGTATGTCAAGATTACAGTAGCCCCCAATAGAGATCCTCCAAGGCAGTTGGAGAAACTGGACAAGATCTTGGTTAAGAAGTTAGGGTTAGATTGATCATTCAAATAAGAGCCTCTCAGAAAAAATGCAAAACAGTTTATAATGACTCTTGTTTGGCTCCTTACCAAAATTTTACAGCAAAAGCACCAAAGCAATATTATATAAACATTGTATTATAGGAGAGAATATATAGACATATAAAACAAATCTTCATGACATACTGTTAAATAAAATCTACTGAAAGTTTAAAAAAAAAGTGATTGGCAGAAGGAGGCACATTCAAGGACCATGGAAGGGACAGGTGTTCTCAAGCTCAGGGAGGCAATGGGAATAGGCAGTCTACTCTTTTAAGAAATTCTACCCTTCTCCAGCTCCCTCTTCAAAAAATGTAACCATAGAGAAGCTTTCTGGAATAAGCTATTCCAATAACATACTTAATGAAGTTCAAAAATAAACAAAATTTTTTTTAGGTTTCAAAGGAAGATTCATTTTACAAGAGTTAAAAACTCAACTTGCTATAATTTAACAGAATGATTCCACTAATATCAAACTCTTCAGGTCAGAATCTAAAATATGTATTTACCTGGGTGTGTTTGTGGGATTCTTGGATGTGGAGATGTTTTTGGTTTGGGAGGAGCACGTGGTGCCTGCTTGGGAGCTGAAAGAAAGAATATAGGTTTAGAAGTCTTGAGCACTTCAAGAATTATAGCATCTAAGCCTCTAGGATCTCAAAGACGAAGACCTAGACACACAGCAATTAATGCAATTAAAACTCCCAAAGAACCACAAAACACAGGAAGATAAATATATTATTATAACGGAAAGCAAAACAGTAAAGTACATTACATGATGTCCAAGATACTCAGCTGGCAAATGAAACTGTTGGAATTTCAGAAATACCTACTTCAAATACCTTTCAATAGTTAAAAATAAATTTCATAGTAACAAGAATTCATCTTTATTACAGGTTTATACCATTTTACCAAATAACCCAGTATAATATGTTAAGTGCAGATAAGTACAATTTCTTCTAAAAACAAAGGTAGTGAGTTATATTCCAAATACACCAAGAAAACAAATGCATCTTAATAGCAGCGATAATGGAAAAATCTCATTAAACAAAACACAGTTCTCATTGGTCATACTGGGGAAGAAAAACTGAACAGAAATGAAAGGATACATTCCTGAGAAAGTTATTCCTTTCTTGGACAATTCCTAAAGTAGTTCTAGGACATTCACTGTGACAATCAATTGTGTCTTTATCAAGAAAACTTGAAGTATATTCCGCTGGAAGAAATGAATAATCAAACATGGGGTTGTAGTTTGTGGAAACACCTCATTTGGATTGTCTCAAGCGTGAGTAATATAAACAGCTTAGGAGAAACAAAATGGTTTTTCAAGGTCACCAAGTTTCAGGCACCTTAAAGAAAACTTGCTGAAAATAAGAGTTTTTAGATACTAGAAATTTCTAAAAAGTCTGCATGCAGTGGTTTCCATAAAATCTTCAGTTGCATTGCCTGTGGAGAAATGAACACCAAGATATGCAGGGGATTGTACTGGTCTAGGAGCTTGAAGATTTAGAGCTCCCTTTGCTAATCACTCAGTCTATAGCCTCACATTCCCCGTCAAAATAACAGGACTCTTTTAAGAGCTCTTCCAGTCTTGAAATTCTGATTCTAGAGTTTCTTTCAATCTTTGCTTTTCTTCAGTCTCAACTTTCTTGCTGAGGTTCCCGATGGGCTCTTTGCTTTTCCCAGGGTATGAGGTAGATATCACTAAGAGCACTCCCAATTAAACATTTCAATTGTATCCATTAATACAGCTCTTTAAGAAACTTTGGAAAAGGAAGAGGTAACTGGTACAGATGTAGTTAATGCAGTTAGTGTGAAATTTCAGTAAAAATTAAAACTGTAAACTTTAATAGGCAAAATCTAATAAGATATTTTAGAGGACAATGTATAAAATTAAGATTAATATCTCCTTTAGAAATAGACCCATGTGAAATAGTTTAATGATAATCAAAACACAAGTTTGGGCTTATTTTCAATAAACTATCAGTCTAAGAAAGCCTATAGGTATTGGGAGGATTTTTTCTTGTAAGAAGCAGCACATTTAGTTATTCATGTTGGTGATTTGTTGTCCTATATTTTAAATTCCACCATCAAGTAACTTGCTTTTACAACTTGCCAGTTAGATTGTTTGACTTAGTTTCTTTTATTTACATTCAGAAAGGCCAAACTGCTGCAGAAAGAGGACTAGAAAGAAATAGGAGACCTGAGTAATGATAAGGTGATTGGCTGCTTGTACCCCTCTATGTGTTTTGCACAGTGAAATCTATTTCTGGAGGTTTCTGTTAATCTCAAACACAACATAGGTACCTTAAGATATTTTTTACATGACCACAGAACTTGTAAAAGTTCTAGTCAAGATGATAAAGTATTTAAACTTAGGATATATATTTATGTTTAAAAATGGAATATAAATGTTCTTCCCCAGAAACATTACTATCTCCTGTTTGAAACACTTGCAGAGTAGTGGAAAATGGTTTTTTGGCCATATCCTGAAGAAAATTCACAATACTGTCATGTGAATGGCTATAGCTTATGGGTAAGAGAAGTTGGGCATCAGAAAAATAGGATCGCCCATCAAAGAATGTGAGCACAGTAATTAACATAGGCTTTCTGATGTCTATAGTGCCCATACTCTCTTTCCATTCTTATAAATTCTGCAAACACTCACCTTCTACATGCAACACAAAATAATATTTACCTGTCTTGGTGGAAGGCTCATCTGGGCTGGGTAGGATTATGGTTTGGGAAGGCAGAGGAGATGTCTCTATGGTAATTGAAAAGGAAAGCACCTGGGGCTATGGTAGTGCTTCACAAATTTTGAGTACAGATAGATGACAGGAAGAACGGTAACAATTAAAAACAAAGAAAGAAAATTGCAACTCTGCAGCAAAACAGCATTCCTAATTCTTCATAATGCATTTAGTTTAAAAAATGCTGAGATGCTAGATTCCAAAATTCTTTCAAAGGAAGCAATATTCCTTACTTTTTAAATCCTCACTTCAAACTAATACCTCTTCAACCATCCTAGAAAGACATATTTAGTAGTAACCTTAAAGGGAAAACCAAAGTATTAAAAAATATTAAAGCATGAATCAGTGAAGAAGCATTGGATTTCACTTAAAATTAGAGCAAAAAAAGTCAAAGATGTAAATGAATGTGATGGAATGAGTGTTAATGGAAAAGTATGTTGCTAGGGCAGAAAGTATAAAAGGGATCACCATACAAAAAGAAAACTGAAATATTCAACACAATACAAGCTGGCAGAATGTTTAATGTTAGGAAAATGATGCTTTAGGCTCAACAGTTTCACTGACTTAAGTAGAGAAAGAGACCAACATCTAGGTACAAAACAGAAAAGACTTTTTGGACAATGGTTATGAATAGAAGCACCTAGAAAGAAAATTAACTGCCGTGAAAAAGAATGATGTTGCAACATGAATTCACAATGAAAGAGAAACTGAGGTTGTCAGGTGATGGTGGTAATGAACGAGGACAAAAGCTGCTGAGGTGTATCATTACCTAGAGTGGTCTTGGGTGGTTCAGACACATTTGTAATAGATTCCACAACTGTATCAAAACAAAGGAGAACAATTTTAGAAAACTTCACGATGCTAAGCTATAGTCGACTATTTCCTTCTTGGATATCAGCACACCTCATTCTCTTAGGAATCTGCATTATATTTTTACAGCTAAGACAACAGATTTAGAGAAGAAAGAGAAAGAACCAAAGGGGAAATCCTAGTCTGTCATACTAATTTTCCAACTAATATTAATGTTTTTTTTTTTTTAAGATTTTATTTATTTATTTGTTAGAGAGAGAGAGAGAGCACAGGCAGAGAGGCAGGCAGAGGCAGAGGGAGGAGCAGGCTCCCTGCTGAGCAAGGAGCCCGATGTGGGACTCGATCCCAGGACGCTGGGATCATGACCTGAGCCGAAGGCAGCCGCTTAACCAACTGAGCCACCCAGGCGTCCCTTAATGTTTTAATTGTCATCAGCTTGCTGTCAAAAGCTACTATGCCTCAATATTTTGATACCACAGAGAAGCCAGAATTTCTGTATTCAGAGATCACTTATCATTGTAGTTTGAAGACTCCAAGGACTTTGGAAGCTACTGCTCTTCAAATGAATTCAACTGTAGAACAAGTACCACAGCTTGAACTTCCATGTTTCATGGGCATAACAGATGCTAATTAAAACTTTGTTGAATAAATGAATCAAAGCATGAAAACCTTTACCACCTCCAGTCTTTGGTTCCTCTGGACTGAGTGGTGCTTTGGCAGAGGGATACAGATAATCTGTTACAGTTGGTGCTACGGGATAAACAGGGAATGGCTGGTTAGTGATGGGCAGGGCATTACACACTGTCATAGAACATTGTATTTAATTTGAAAACAGAGGTTAGTTATCTCAAGTCAATACGTTCAGGAGAATACACAACACTTAGGTAGATTAAGAAGATGACTGCAATTTAAGAGGGCAGAGATGAAGGCAGAAAATCAAGGCAGTGTTCAGTGTGGGCACATATACACACACCAAAACAGGCAGTGTCTTTAGCAATTTCTACCCGGAGCAAAGCAGGTAATGTCACTTCCTTACATATTTTGATTAAGGATTTTCTAGTAAGAAAAAGACAAAGAGTGAGTCCTTGAAAAGCATAGGGATGAAACCTAAATAGAATATAAATGTGAAAACTAAGATGTGCATATTCATATTTAAAGAATGATTAGAATATTAAAAATTAAATCTTACATTCAGAGTGAAAGGGAGTTAAGGAAATTGTGAAACTTGCATAGAAATACAGCAGGCACTTGCACAATGTACTGTATGCAACATGTGACTTTTAAGATTCACTGGATGAGCCCAGACAAGATGTGAGGAGCTATGAAATGTCACAGACTGTGAGGACATCCAAAGATGACTTCTGCAATGATATGGAAAAGCACATATATTTGACTTCTCTTTGGGAAACATTTTTACCTAGAGCTTCCTTTGATGACTCAGTGCTTAATGTAACCGATTCCAGGACTTCAGAAACTAGCAAAGAACACAAAATGATACAACTGTTCAAGGATGCGTTATTGCCAGCATTGAATGAATGCATACAAACTAAATATTTAGAAAAGTGTCTTGCACCTATAGATGCTCAATGTTGGCTGTTATGATAATAACAATATTATTAATAATACTAAGGGAAACTCTAATAACTGAATTAAAGTCACAATTTTCCAAGTGTTGTAGATAACAATTAACAATCATACATTGTACCATTCATGAGCCCCCAAATGCCATTTAACTAATTATAGGATGCACAAAAAAGATGAAAAGAAATTATAATCCTATACTAGATAAAAGTAAGGTCTTATGTTTCAAAATACATGTTAGGGGTAGCAACCACATTGCTAACTTAAAATATTTGTTTTTAATTTTGAAGGGCAATGTTGTATAGGTTGGTTTTGTTATCTTTACTGAAGTGAGCACTTTCTCTTTCCTTGATGGTTGTAACTAAACTAGCATTCTTTTCACATAGCAGAGCACAAATTTAATTTATGCCTAAAGAGGAAGTTTGTAATCTTTAGTGAAAAATAAGAAGAATAAAATCAGTTCTTCTGAGTGATTTCCTGACTACTTAATCACATACTTGATTATTCTTTATGTGATACAGAGTAAACACAATAAAATGAAGCTAAGTATGTTTAGCAGTTGAATAGCAATTACTACAAATAAATTACTAAGTTAATACCAATAGGCAGTCATGGAAAGAGCATGTACAATATATGGAGTTGTTAAATGTACTTTTTGCTTTTTTTTTTTTTTTTAAGATTTTATTTATTTATTAGTTAGAGAGAGAGCAAGCGAGCACAGGCAGACAGAGAGGCAGGCAGAGGCAGAGGGAGAAGCAGGCTCCCTGTCGAGCAAGGAGCCCGATGTGGGACTCGATCCCAGGACGCCGGGATCATGACCTGAGCCGAAGGCAGCAGCTTAACCAACTGAGCCACCCAGGCGTCCCAATTATTTGCTTTTTTATATTTGGAAATCAACACTTAGAATATGTCCCTTAAAGCTTACAATATACCCAGACAGATAAAACAGTCTAATTACCAGGTTGACTCTGTGTCATTTCTAGGCTTGGTGATGTCTTTGGTTTCAAAATAAGAGTTTGCAGTTCAGTGGGAGCTGAAAGAAGAGCATCTAAGTTGTCAAAGTAATAATGGATATTTCACAGATTTTAGATAAAGGTGGCAATGAACTGAAATGCATAGATCATCAAAATCATAGGGTTATGGAGAGCCATGCGGAGTATACATTATTTAGAGCAGCAATTGGCAAACTATGGTCCTCTTAATCCAGCCCTTTGCCTGACCTGTGAGCTAAGAATGGATTTTGTGTTTTACAATGATGCAAAAAAAATTAAGAGTAATATTTTAGGACATGTGAAAATGGTATAAAATCCAAGTAACGCTTTATTGGAACACAACCAGACCCACAAACTAATATGATTCAAGGTATATTCACATATCATTTATGTAATGTTGGTTTTGGTTGCCTTCACTTGAGATACTACATTAGAATCAAGTAGTTGTGACAGAGACTGAATGGCCTACAAAGTATAAAAGATTTACAATCTGATATTACATAAAAATTTGAAAATAAAATGGGTTCTTACTATTATATTATATCTGAATCTGAATCCCCACAAGAGCTTTCTAAAAGCTTCCTACCACTGATTTTATGATATTGTCATTACCAAAATGTCTAGTACCATCTAGGAGTGCTTTGTTCTGTGTTCTAGTTTGAACCCCCCCCCGCTTGGGTAACCTCAATAGGTATTGAGGGTTTTTTTGTTTTTGTTTTTTTTTAAAGATTTTATTTATTTGACAGATGGAGATCACAAGTAGGCAGAGAGGCAGGCGGGGAGAAAGGAGGAAGCAGGCTCCCCATTGAGCAGAGAGCCCGATGTGGGGCTCGATCCCAGGACCCTGAGATCATGACCTGAGCCGAAGGCAGAGGCTTAACCCACTGAGCCACCCAGGTGCCCCAGGTATTGAGTTTTTATTTTGTTTTTGTTATTCCTACCCTTCCATCTACTAATGCAATGCAAAAAAAAAAAAAAAAAATTGGTTATTTCAAAGCCCAACTCTTATCAGTCCACATAGAACTTTGACTTAAGTATTTTCTCTCTATATTTTTACCACTTAATTAAACAAGTTGCTTTTGCATAAGCAAATTGCCTTATATCTAAAACAACAACAGAAACCCCTTGGAAACAAGGTTTACTCACAATTATATTGTATTCTTTTTAAGAAGTAAAACATGTTCTTACTTTTGATCTCTACCTCAGTTCCTCACCTCACCTCACTCCACTCAACTGTTAATATGTTGCTGGGAACACAGAAGGCAAGGAAATTTTTGTTTACTAAGCCAAAGGAGTATTGCTAATTTTTAAAAAGATAAATGAAATGGTAGGAAAATAGGACAAAATGCATCTTTTGTTGGAGACAATCTTTATGCAGGACACATGATGATTTTGGCTATCCTAGATCTTCCCTAACCATGAACCTTCTGGTTAACATGCAATTGTAAAGATGCTAATCAATATTTGTGTCTCTTCTCTCTTAGAAGGCATAGAGCCGGGAAGTGAAAGATAACAAGCCACATTATTGTCAATCCTGGGATCCAACTGCAATTAGCTGGAAGGACTCAAACTAGATATCATTGACTTTCTTGGTTTCAACTGTGAAACTTTGGGAAGTTTAAAGTTTGGGAGGAGAAAGAATTTTCCATGTTTTTGAAACTAAAGGAAGAAAATCTTGGGTTATATTGTGTTTCTAGGTCTAGAAACCATCAAAAGCATTGTACATAGGCCTATGTTTTCTAAAACATATTAAATTATCTTGAGTTTATTACCTAAGTTTGAAAATTTTTACTTTACTAATCTAATTTGCTTCTTATCACTACTGAGGGTATTTTGAAAACCAAAATAATACAAAAATTTATTAATTAAAGGAATAGGAATAGATATTGATATAATTAGATACTCAGAGATTCCTACTTAGTAAAGATTAAGAACCAATACTAAACTGTGGTGGAAGATAAAGAGTGACAAAATTCATCCATGGTGAGGAAAGCCTGTAACTTACATTTACTAGGATTAGCACTTCTAGGAAGAAATTTTTTGGGAGGGAGATAATTTAAGAGGGAGAAATCATCTTTTAAAATAGGAAGGGAATAATGAGACTGTCTCAAAAATCTCATTGAAAGTAAATTGCTAAGAAAATTTTCATGATCTTTAATTATCATCATTTTGTAGCCCCGGATCAGGTGATGAAATTTTAAATGGGGTTTCATGGCAGATAGATTTCCTCACATGGGGTATGTGCTACGGTGAGTGCTGTGAAGTATGTAAACCTGGCAATTCACAGACCTGTACCCCTGGGGCTAATAATACATTATATGTTAATAAAAAAATTAAAAAAATAAAAACAACAGGTAGCACTTGAATTAAGGATCTTGACTACCCAGAAGTTAAGTATGAAACAGAACAACAGCAGTCTAAGGAAGCAGGAGCAACCTAGCCATGATAGTGATGGAGCAGGTTTTTAATGAGTAAAAAAGCATATAATGTGGTCACAAAAATCATTACCCAATGTTGTTTCTGGAGCCTCAGAACTATGAATAACAGGTTCAAAGCTGGTAGCAGGAACTAACCAAATGCAACAACATGAACATGAGAAAGTTTAAACACACATAGAAAATCTTAATTTTTCTTTCAAAACATTAGTTTCAAATGACAAACTTTTTTTAAAACTTGAATTGACAGGAAGCAGTTTCTTTTTGAGGATTTGGTCATACTAGTTAGGAACTATTCGTTCTAGAAGGTAGTCACAAACTTTAAAATCTGCATGAGGTTTTTCCAGGTGTTTGATTTTCTGATTCTAATCAAATGAAAGCTTGCTTTGGAAATGCTGCTTAGTCAATAGATATGAAAATATGCATGAAAGTAACTTGTTGCAGTTTTTGAAAGCCGAAAAAGATACTTATGCTTATATAATCATGACCACAACAAATAGATGTTTTTAAATGCAGATATAGCAATAAATAAATATGATTGATTATGCCAATCTTGCTATTAAACACATCTTTAAAGAGATCAAAAATTTCAGTCAAGAATTAATCGCTAACCATAACTCATTCTTTGATTTTTAGGGAACATGAAGACTATTACTTCCCATCAGAGACATTTCCTTGAGACCCCACTGAGACGGACAACTAGGGTTCACCCCTCAAACCATGGCATAACATATTTACCCTGTTTGGTATGAGTTGCCTCAGGGCTTGATGTGGTTTTAGGCCTGGGACGTGGACGACGGGTTCGTTGTGCTGTTTTAGGAGCTGAAGGATGAAACTTCAGATTACTCCAGTGAAGACAGTTTTGGAAATAAGACTCAAAATTTTCTAAAATACATCATATTGCCTTGAAGTTCAAGGCATATATGTTTCAAGGTTGAAATATTTTCTCTTATTTTGTTAACCATTGTTTTAATCACTGAAGATTCTTGAGAGACAAATCTCACAGAGTTAAGTCAAGGAGTGAGCAATCTCATAAATGTCTAGCTTTAAAAATACATAAGGACTCTAGCCACACTGTACGTAGTAGGGTTGTGGGTTCATACCAAGAAATATAACTGTTCCAAAGAATCTATAATATCATGTGAACTGTCATGAATTGTTTGGTCAGGAGAAGATACAAACATTACCGACTTTGAAACTCAGGTTTAAATTTGAACACAGTTTAGACAAAAGTACATGATACAAGTTCAAGATTACATGGTTAACAGATATTCCCAGGTCCATACATAACTGTTAAAAACAATAGAAGACTTCTTTTAAGAGTTTTAAAAGTCCTTAAGAAGAAGAAAAATAAAGTTGAAGGATAGCAGATGACAAGACAGTTTTATAAAGCTGGTGACAAAGTGATTATGATTATGATAGAATGGATTGACGGTGAGCAGGAAAAAATTGTTGAGGAGTGCAGAATATCATTACCTAATGTAGTTTCTGGAGCCTTTGTTCTAAGAGTGATGGGTTCAAGGGCTGTAGGAGGAACTAGTAAAAAAAATAATAAAATAAACCAAAGAGATTTTAAAAAATTCATTTGAAGACTAACTGCAAAAGTCAATTTTTAAGCTTCAGGTCTGACAGAAAAGAAACACTCTTAAGATCTGACCACACTCTGGCAAAGCACCCATTAATCTCACTAGATAGATACAGCATTGTACTCTGCTAAATATCACTGTGATCATTAAGAAGTTCTCCTAGATGTTTTGATTATCTGATTATTTTTAATATGCAAAATTTTGCTAAACAACCTTTTTTACACATTTATATATATTTATACTTTTCTAACTTTACTGGAAAAATCATTTGTCAGTCTACTTGTACTTCTGTACAAGTTGAGACAAATGCTCATTATTTAAATAATCATGGATATAATAATGAACTTATTTATTTGAGAGCATGAGGATCAGTACATAAACAGTGTGATCATCAATGTTTCAAAGTAGTCTTTGACTCAAGAAAAGTTAAGAAACACTGTTAAACCCTCTTAGCAAAGAAGAAAGAAGCATCCTACTCTATAATGAAAGCCTATCATCTAAACTTTCAAGACTTAGGTACAATTATAATTTTGATAATTAACTAAAAACATAATTTTTGGAAACAACAGATCCATCAATATAATCACACAAATCCTTATACAATAAAAAGTAATATGAGGAACGCCTGGGTGGCTCAGTGGGTTAAGCCACTGCCTTCGGCTCAGGTCATGATCCCAGCATCCTGGGATCGAGTCCCGCATCGGGCTCTCTGCTCGGCAGGGAGCCTGCTTCTCCCCTCCCCTCTCTGCCTGCCTCTCTGCCTACTTGTGTGATCTCTGTCTATCAAATAAATAAATAAAATCTTTTTAAAAAAAGTAATATGATTAAAGAACATTGTATCTCTGCAATCAATGAAGGATAAGTAGGGCATATAAGGGATAGATGGAAATTCATGTTTGAAACAAAGCTTAAAGTAGTCAATGCTGATTCAGCACATACACATGACCACATGAAACAACAATGAACAAGTTACATGGAGTTTGATGCCTTGAAAATAGAATATTCACAGTTTTCTTAAGTTTAACTTAAACATGAGTTGATGTAGAGTTTAGCATAACTTCAAGATGAAGACTGTAATGGAAGACAACAGAGGGTGTTAAAATGGTTGTAAGATGCAGCTGGACCTGTGGCTACAATGGTATGACAATGAGCAGGGAAAGCACTATTTGAGGGACACATATTCTCATTACCCACGATTTCTGGAGCTTTAGTTCTAAGAAGGCCAGGTTCAAGATCTGTAGTAGGAGCTAATGAAAATCAATGAAATAAACACTTGTTAAAAGTCAGCAAATTAATTCTAACCAGTATAACACTGCTTCAATAAATGTATAGCAATTAAATTTTTTTCTGAAATTAAGTACTTAAAGATTTGGTCGCCCTATAACCGAGTAAACATTTTTTTAGGAAATAGTGATAGCCTATATAATCTGGTAAGCATCTCAAAGTCAATACAATATTCTCTTAGGTGTTTAAGTACCTAATTCCAACTATTGCCCTAGGAAACTTGTTTAACATTTTACCAGATATATACTAATAAAAGTGTTCTGGCAATTGTTGGCTTTTTTGTGGAAGCTTTAAGGAGATAGGATGGTCTAAAAAAGATGGATACAGTAAATGGTTTTATGTTTGAAAGGAGGCATAGAAAAGAACAAAGCAAAGTGAACTATGTTCATCTTGTTGAGAACTCATAAGCAGAAATAGTCTTAGAACTCACGTGATGCAAAGGTATTCAGCTAATTAGGATAAGGAACAACCACTCAGTGTGTGGTGCCAACTAGAGCAGCTCTCTGCTCTACACAAAAAAATGTTGTATCCTATATATGTGGAAGAGGTTGCAGGAAAGACCATTAATGCTTCTAGGTTCAGATCCAAACTTCTGAGTCATACCCTCAAAAGTCAGAACTTTCTTCAACTGCTCTTATGGGCCCTTCTAAACTCACTACTATCATTACCACTTAGAAGCAGAACTTCCCTTATTCCAGGAGACCTGTGTCCTCTAGCTGGGCTCAATACCTGCTTTCTAAAAAGCAGTTCAATTCTAAGATTTCCCACTTTCTTCCTAACTCCTTTTTCTTGTCCTTCACAAACTTCTCTCTCTTTAAATGCATAGATGTTCATAACACCTGCAAAAAATAATCTTGATTGGCACAGACACATTGCCTTGGTTCAATCTTTGAATGTTTCCTATTGGGGCAGGTTTTGACTTTGAATATACTACAGACTGAGAAGCAAAAAGAAGCCATCTACATCTGTGATATCCTCACAGCTGTTGATGTAGCTCTGGGGGAAAATGAAAGGCACTTAATGTTTCTTGAAATAAAAATGATTGATTCTATTTAAGACATTTTGTCTTCTAGAGAAGTATGGAATGAAATAAGCAAGAGTAAATAAAATATATATTAAAACAGAAGATATTTATGCACAAAGCACAAGGAATACAATTCCCTCCCAAAGGTATCCAGATGTCTCCCAAACAATGTTTTCTTTTGTTAAGGCAATGGTGGGATCAGTGTAGATCAACTTGTGCCTTCACCAGTACTGGGCTCACATGGGCTATCTCTTCTCCCACTGGCATCATCCCCAGACTCCCAAGAGCTGCTAAGACTACTCCTTTAACCAGAAACCCACAATTACCCAGTTTTTTTTGAGGTGCTTCAGAAGTTGGTGTAGTTTTATGTTTGGGACGTGGACGACGGGTCCGTTTTGATGTTTTAGGAGCTGAAGAAAGAAAACCTTCGGTTACTACAGAGTCCATAGTTTAGAAGCTAAAGGTAGTATGACACATGACTCCAGATTTTCTAAACTTACTACATTAGTAAATCTGTCCTTTCAAACTTTTAATTTGAAACTTTCACCCTTAATAGTATATATTCTTTTATAAAGGCAATTTCATTGAGAATGAGTCATACAGAATTAAGTTATTCATTCAAGAAGTGAAATAGTATTCATAGTTTTCTTCTATTGAACAAAAGAGGTAAGTCTTGCTGCAGAAGTATTATGGGGCAGCCATGGTCAGATACAAACTCTGTGGTAGTTTACTAAGGTAAGGCCATATAATTAACTAAAATGTTTATCAAAGGATAGATATTAGAGAATTTAAAAAAAGGTAGGACTTCAGATGCACAAAGAAACTTCCTGATACCATAAGAGTCAGTAGAGTCAAAAGAACTGCTTTTTAAACCCAGCTTTAATTAAACATGGTTAAAATGCACATGAGATGATGGAACAATTTTAGATGGTTTCTTGTGCAACAGATGGCCTGAGTTAGGTTTATGCATGGCTCTCTTAAAAACAAGGGATATAAAAAAAACAAAAAACAAAAAACAAAAAACAAGGGATAACTTGTTTTAAAAGTCAGAGTCCTCAAAACTTTTAGGATGAAGAATTCTATAGAGAGAAACAGAGGGCAATGTAGTCCTTATGAAGCAAAAGAACATGTAGCTATGATGTTGATGGAGTGAGTCTGAGAATCAGAAGGGAAAGCACTTACTGAGGAGCATGTGTTATTACCTTGTGTTGTTACCCATGTTTCAGTTCTCAACACAACCGGTTCAAGGTCTGCAGTAGGAACTGGCCAAAAGTATTAAAAATAAACAAAATGATTGCCTAAAATTTTAAAAACCCTGAAAACATTTATTTCAAAATTTATCTTAATCACATACTTTCTAGAAATATGTAGCAACTTCTAAAAATTATTCAACTAAAAAAAGTAGACCTCTGATTTCCTAAAATTTGGCCATACCTAAGGGAGGTAACGATTTCCTTATTCCTCCTTTGATTATCTGATTCTAACTAATAAGTCAAAATGGCATGTGTGTGTATTACTAACAACTTTGGGAAGAAAGTAGAGCTACAGCATGATGAATTGAGCAGGTTACCCCTTCATTCTAAGCAAAGAAATATGCTTTCATGTGCAACAAAGAGCTTACTGATGTCCACTTGATCAAATCTCAACTACTCCATCAGATGCCTAAGAATCTCCACTGGGAGAATCCATAGACCAATCAAGATTCAGAAGGATTTGACTATCACTCTCTAGTTAGACATCTTTTATACTAGTACTACAGTTAGACTTTCTTCTTTGGTTGGTCTTACTTATGCCCACTCTTTCTGATTTTATTCCTACCCTTTTTTTTTTTAAAGATTTTATTTATTTATTTGATGGAGGGAGAGGAAGAGAGGGAATACAAGCAGGGGGAGTGGGTGAGGGAGAAGCAGGTTCCCTGCTGAGCAGGGAGCTGGACACGGAGCTCAATCCCAGCACCTTGGGATCATGACCTGAGCCCAAGGCATAAACTTAATGACTTAGCCACTCAGGCACCCCATATTCCTACCTTTCTACTTATCCATGTACTACGGTGGTTTCAAGGCTCCACTAAGTTTCTTAATCTATCTTTTCCAGATCTACATATTTATGTACCTAGCACATTTTGTTGATAGCAACTAGAAATCAATCTTGATCTTGTCTTTGCATACATGCTGTCTCGTGCCATCTTCTTTCTTATTTATGAAGGCCTTTGTTCTCAACTTATTGCATGTTTGAGAATTAAAACATGTCTCCCACACTTAATTTATACTTCCAAATTTGCTAATATGACCCAGGAATACTAAAGATATTATTTGTTAATTTGAACTGAATATGCCCAATTTTTCTTAAGTTTTATTTTCAATACATAAATGGAAATTAATTAAATGCACAGTTACAGAGAAGATTTCACTCAGGAAGCATGAGGCATTCAGTTGCTCCACAGATTTTCCCCTATTGTGTTCCTTTTGCCTCTCTACAGTGGGAACTGCTATTTAACACAAGTTGTATCTTTACTTTTATGGGGCCTATTCATTACTTCCACACACTGGGATTACTCTTGAGCCCCTGCTGGGTTAGACTGCTGAAACTCTAAACCAGGAACACTTGTTTACCTGGTTTGGACTCAGATGCTTCAAGACTTGGTGGGGTTTTTGGTCTGGGACGTGGACGACGTGTCTGTTGTGACGTTTTGGAGGCTGAAGGAAGAAATTCTGGGGTTATCACACAACTACATTACCTCTGTTCTGGAAGCAATGGGAGGTGAAAATATGATTCTAGATATTCTACAACTTTTAGACATGTGTCCTTCTAGTTTGAGATTTTTGTCATGTATACTCTGTATATGATTTCTTGCACCATAGAAGATTCTTTGAAGAAAAAAATTCCTTTTTAATTCAAGAAATAAATATTAGTAATTATAATCAAAGTGTCATAGAGCAGGTTGATTGGGCAACAGAAAGGTTAAGAACCACAGCTAAATTTTAATGTATTATGAAGGATGGTCATATTAAACCCTAGATTTAGAATTCAATTCTCCCATCTTTCCACACTTTCTATGTAACTACTAAAACAAGAACATGTCATTACCTAAATATAAACAAAACAATATCACACAAATAGAAAAAAATGTAGAAACAAAATGTGAAATAAATGGATCTTCCTGGCCCCATGATAGCTATTACTTGGCTTTATCTGCCTAGAGAAGAGGTAGAAACCCATAGTATGTTTGAAAACCATTTTTTTAACCAACACTGCTTAGATAAAACAAAAAATAATGTGAAAAAATTTCAAATAGATTACCTGGCAAATAAACACTCTGAAGTACATTCATGTATGACTGGTTCTCTTTAAAATGGCAGGTAAACTTAAGAGTTTTCATAATTTTAAGAATATAAATGAATGTCCAAGAAGAATGACATATGGTCACATAAAGCAAGATGAAACTCTGGGTTTGACAAAAGCAGAGTAAGTTTTGTTGAAAAGATAATATATTATTACCTAATGTTGTTCCTGGGGTCTCGGGTCTAAGAGTGACAGGTTCAAGAACTGTAGCAGGAACTGCCCCCAAAATACAGTAAACCAAAGAAATTTTAAAACACATGAAAAGTGAGAACATTCACATCTAAACAAATCTACTTGTGTATCAATCTTTCTACAAAAACAAAGGAAAAAAATTAACCTTCTAAATGAAGGAAAGAGTAAATGATCATTCTTTGAAGATTTGGCCAAACTATAGTCTTGGTCTTAGGTTTAGTCTTTGAATTATTGTCTTAAAGAAGTCAACATGAAATTCTCCTAGGTTTTAGCTAATGGATTCTGATAACTCTGCACTAGAAAATATTTTTATTCATTGACCTAACACACTTAGAAAAGAAATTGTTTTTAAAAAAATATGATCTCAATCTGTATTTCTACGGAAGCTGAAAATGTGTACTTACTATGTTTAAGTAAACATGGATACAATAAACAGTTTTTAAGTTTGAAACAGATATAAAAGTTAATCATTGAAGTGGACTATGTTAATCATTCTGAGAACTCTTTCCAAACCATGGCACATAAGAGACCAGAATAAAGATGGTCATTTGGTCTGTAATACTCAGTAGAGCATCTGTTTGGCTGAAGACCAGATAAAGCAGAAATCAAAGACCACTGATGTCTCTGTATCAAATCTAAGCTCCTGAATCAGGTCCTCAAAATTGTCTTTCAGTTGGCTCTCTGGACTCTTCCAAATGCAGCATCATCAACAAACTTGTTTTGGCCATCTGGAAGTAGGACAGTCTGTTTCAGGCACACTGTACTGTCATTGTGGCTAACCCCCTACCACCTTACATGTATAGCCCTTCTGCCATGGTTCACTCTTCCCTCCATTCACTGAAATCCTGTAGTAAGCCCAAGTCCACGTCTAATCGACCTTGATCTTTTCCTTTGCAAGGTCAGTATTTAATGTATCATGCAAACATGTACCCAACTGTACTGTTTTAGAAAGTCTCCCACATATCACCCACAATTGCCAATATTGGTCCAGAAATATAAATAAATAATTTTTTGTTTACTTGAACAGAATATATTGGCTCTGATAAAGAAGATTTATCATTAAAAGTTGAATGGAAGTTGATGGCAAGAAATATACTAAATGCATCTCAAGGAAGACTCTCACATAGAATAAGATATTGTAGCACCAAATATATCGCACACAGCCACATTCTCTGACACCTGGGCAAAGCAGACATTACTGACCATGTCATGACCTCACACTTTGAGCCACTAACAGGTTGGCACTGTTTTGGGTTTTCACGGGATAGACTACTTGGGTTCACCCTTAAACTAAGGAATCACACATTTATCAGATTCGGTCTGAGGTACTTGAAGGCTTGGTGTGCTTTTAGGTCTGGGACATGGACTATGGGGTCTTTGTGTTGTTTTAGTAGCTGAAGAGCGAAAAGTTTTGTGTTACTCTAGGTGTTAAGGCTCTGGATTCTGAGGAGAGGTTTTTCCAAGAGCTGTCAGATTTTCAAAAGTTACAGGAAATTTTCTATTATTTAATGTTTTTAATCTTTTTATGCCAATGTGTCTTCTTTTTATCATTGGTGGTACTTTGAGGCAAATTCATGTGTATAGTTGAGTTGTTCATTCAAGGCATGAAGATTGATACTTGTGATTAAACACTCAGAGAATATCCTCATTGGGGAAAAAATGAGAAGGAGGGCTCAACTCTAATGCAAGGGAGGGGCAGTTAGGGTCACACTGAGGAAAAGGCTTATAATTTAAAATTTTGGATTTAGGTAATTTCCTATATGTCAAGTTAGTAATAAAACATGTCATTACATTACATTACATTACATTACATTACATTAACATTACATTACATTAAAGCACCAACAAAGAAACAAACATACCATGCAAATAGTTTTTTAAAGACTTAGCAACCTAAATGTGCAAAGGACCCTAAGAATGGCTATTACCTCTGATCAGCCTAGATAAGAAAAAGATCCCAATTTGTTTTAAACTTGGCTTTAACAGAGAGCACTGTTCAACAAAGCACGAGATAACATGACAATGCAAATGTACCAGTGAAAGCAATGTTTTGAATTAAGCTAAGATCAGCTCTCATAAAAACAACAAACTTGTTTTTAAGAGGCTTCAGAATTTGTCAGAAGTAACTGAATGCAACAGAAGATGATGCCTGTCTCATGAGAGAGGAAAAGCCAGGAGATGGAGACTGAATGGAATGTACAATGAGCAGCAAAGGCATTTGGTGAATTACACAGAATCGTTACCTAATGTTGTCCCAGGTGTCTCAGTTCTAAGAGTAACAGGTTCAAGGTCTGTAACAGGAACTGAAGTAATAAAATAAACAAAAGAGGTTTTTAAAAAACGTATAAGGAGTTATGAAATTCACTTCAAACTGTATCTTGCCAGTGTAACATTTCATCTAGAACTACTACTTTATTTCTAGATGAAGGGGACTGTGACTTTGTCTCCCCAAATTCCTATGTTGAAGACTTAACTCCCAAATGTGACTGTGTTTGGAGATAGGGGAGATAGGGGCTTTGAAGAGGCAATTCAGATTAAATGGGGGCTGTAAGAGTAGGTCCCTAATCCAGTATGACTGATGACCTTATAAGAATAGAGACACACACAAGGAATGCTCACACACAAAGAAAAGGCCATGTGAGGACACAGCAAAATGAGACCATCTACAAGCCAAGGAGAAGCCTCAGGAGACATTAAAACTGCTGATACCATCATCTTAAATTTCTAGCCTCCAAAGCTGTGAAAAGTCAATTTCTATTGTTTAAGCCACCCAGTCTATGCTGTTATGGCAGCCTTAACAAGCTAATACAAAGGGACTCCAATTTTTGGTCCAGACTTGGCTAAACTATAGTTGAGGACTTCTTCATCTCATGAGATAGTCATTACTTGTAGTCTCTGTTTAGCACCACAAGAGGGAAACAGGTCTACTAGTTCATGCTTGACTATTTGAATCTACATGGTAGACTCTAGGACATTTTTAGGCTTTTACTTAAATACATTCCTAATCATCTTGAAAAGCATGTAAAATACTAACTTGCACTTTAGTGGGTGCTGAATAAAGAAGACATCTACTATGTTTATCACATTTTGGTTGCAAAAAAGTTCCTAAAGATCCAAGCAGCCATTACACAAATAACCAAAAATGGCTATGATGACTTTGCTGAGAACTCAGCTTTGGAAAGATCTTGCAATTTTTGTCCAAAGGGACTGGGCAAGGAGCACCCACTCAGTCTGTGGCATTCAGTAAAGCAACTGTCCACTATCAGTACCAGAAAAACATCATCCAGTGTGGAAAGAAAAGGATTCTGATACTCATAAGAACAACATTGGACTCCTGAATGGAACATTCAAGCCCTCCTTCAATTTCCTGTGGTATTATCCAAATGTGGAATCACCAACAAGAGTTTATGATGGACACTTCAAATAAGCAGATCCTCCATGTCTCTGGTTTCCTCTATATATACCCTATTTTTTTTTTTTTTTTGTCTTCGTCCATTCTCACCTATCCGCTTGTACAAATTCGGATGTGACATCAAGGCTTAAACTCCTTCCCTGATCTACCAAGGTCCAAAATGATGCTTTATTTCCTTAAGACCTTATATGATAAGTCTAACATTTAATGTTGAAATACCCTCAAAATCTTCAATTTGCAAATACACCCTGCCTTAGCAACCTTTTTGACCTCAGCCATGGCAACTTCTTCCTAGAAACATTGCCAAAGGCAAGGGAATCAAGGGCAAAAATGAACTATTGGGACTTCATCAAGATCAAAAGCTTTCGCACAGCAAAAGAAACAGTCAACAAAACCAAAAGACACTGACAGGATAGGAGAAGATATTTGCAAATGACACATGAGATAAAAGGCTAGTATCCAAAATCTATAAAGAACTTATCAAACTCAACACCCAAAGACCAAATAATCCAATCAAGAAATGGGAAGAAGACATGAACAGACATTTCTCCAAAGAAGATATCCAGATGGCCAACAGACACATGAAAAAGTGCTCCACATTACTCAGCATCAGGGAAATACAAATCAAAACCACAGTGAGATACCACCTCACACCAGTCAGAATGGCTAAAATTAACAATTCAGGAAATGACAGATATAGGGGAGGATGCAAAGAAAGGGGAACCCTCCTACATTATTGGTGGGAATGAGAGCTGGTACAGGCACTCTGGAAAACACTATGGAGGTTCCTCAAAAAGTTGAAAATAGAGCTACCCTATGATCCAGCAATTGCACTACTGGGTATTTACCCCAAAGATACAGATGTAGTGATCTGAAGGGGCACATGCACCTCAATATTTATAGCAGCAATGTCTACAATAGCCAAACTATGGAAAGAGCCTAGATGTCCATCAAAGGATGAATGGATAAAGAAGATGTGGTATATATATACAATGGAATACCATGCAGCCATCAAAAAACCCAAAATCTTGTCATTTGCAATGATGTGGATGGAACTAGCAGAAATCATACTCAATGAAATAATCAGAGAAAGACAATTATCATATGATCTCACTGATATGAAGAATTTGGGAAACAAGACAGAGAATCACAGGAGAAGGGAGGGAAAAATGAAATGAGATGAAACCAGAGATGGAGACAAACCATAAGAGACTCTTAATCTCAGGAAACAAACTGAGGGTTGCTGGAGGGGAGGCGGGTGGGAGGGATGGGGTGGCTGGGTGATAGACACTGGGGAGGGTATGCACTATGGTGAGTGCTATGAATCCTGTAAGACTGATGAATCACAGACCTGTACCCCTGAAACAAATAATACATTATGTGTTAATTTAAAAAAATAATACCCTGCCCTATTTTCCTTCTGTAGGCTTTTTATGCAGAAAAATGTTCTGTGTTCAACTAGCCTGAAGATGAAATAAAATATGTTTCCTAGTACTCTGAGCTAGAGGAAACATTACATATCTTCCAAAGATGTATTTTTTTGCCAGCCCCGAAGGGGAAAGGACTCTTCATGATTCCCTTGCTAGAGGGTATGTGGGTTTACACTTTCAGCCAGTAACAGTCTCGCAGGATCCTGAAACCAAGGACAGAGCTTTCATTTGGTGTAGTCCCAGGTTCATCTGGACTTGGAGTGGTTTTAGTTAGGTTTGTGAATGGAGTGCCCACTGGGATGTTTTTGGAAGTGGAAAGAGATAACCTTTAGTTACTTTAAAGTTTATGGTTCTGCAAATTGTGAGGTTTTTTTTTTTTTAAGATTTTATTTGACAGAGAGAGAGATCACAAGTAGGCAGAGAAGCAGGCAGTGAGAGGGGGGCACTGAGCCACCCAGGTAACTCAAATTATGAGTTTTTAAAAAATTCTTTGTTTTCTATAGCCTGACAGATTTTTCTTGAGTTCCATAAAATATATGTTTCCAGTGTGAAAATTTGCCCCTAATATGCTACTGTATCTTATTCTGTTATTGATACTTTGGGGGGGCAAAATTGACATAAAAATAAAGTTATTATTTCAGAGAGTCAAGATTGGTATTTTTTATCATATTTTTTAAAGATTTCATTTTTAAAGTAATCTCTACACCCAATGAGAGCTCAAACCCGTGACCCCAAGATCAAGAGTCACACACTGCACTGACTGAGGCAGGCAGGCACCCCTTTATCATATTCTCCTAGGGTCTCCCAACTGCATTAAAAAGTTAAGAATCATTTCTAAACTATGGCTGAGAGTAGGGGGTAGTCAGAGCCACCCTAAGGATGGGGCTTACTATTTAAACTTAACTATACTTGACCACATTATCTGTTAGACAATTTATTAAAAACATATTCCTTTTTTTAAAAAAGATTTTATTTATTTATCTGATAGACAGAGATCACAAGTAGGCAGAGAGGCAGGCAGAGAGAGAGAGAGGAGGAGGAAGCAGGCTCCCCACTGAACAGAGAGCCCAATGCGGGGCTCGATCCCAGGACCATGGGATCATGACCTGAGCCAAAGGCAGCGGCTTTAACCCACTGAGCCACCCAGGCGCCCCTAAAAACATATTCCTTAAAAGTTAACAAAAAAACAGGCAGATAAAAAATGTCTGTGCACAAAGGATATTTTAAGAAACTTCCCTGTCACCCCTTGGTTAGCATAGACCAAGATCAGGTGCTCATTTGAATATATGAAATTTGCCTTAACAGAGAATTCAGATTAAGCCTAAAATAGAAAGTGGCATGAACAAATTTTAAAATAAGTTACAGGGAGGGAAGATATCCCAAACTAGATTCAGATGTGAATCTCATAAGAATAAGAAGTTATTTGTTTTATGCATGTTCAACTCCAAAGATAAAGAATGTAAGTGAATGGCTATGAGTAGAATGGGTTTGACAATGAGCAGGGAAAGTTTTTGCTGAAGGTCAGAAAGTGGCATTACCAAATGCAGTCCCTGGAGCCTCCTTCATGGGAGTGACTGCTTCAAGGACTGTAGCAGGAACTGACCAAAAATAATAAAAAAACAAAAATCAAATGTTAAACATTTATACAATCTCAGAACTGCAAAAATAATTGTACCTAAGTAATAATGCATCTAGAGTACCAAGCAAAAACTATTAATGTTCTGAGCTGAGGGATATGGAGTCTCTCTGCACTTGGGTATCAATTTATTACTTAGTGTTATCTTTGTAGTAGACAATTGTCCCTGTGAAGTGCCCCAGAAGTGTCTGACTCTTTCATGATCTTAGTGTAAGTAACATACCAAAATAGACCATACCAAGCTTGCTGAAAACTCATTTTTGGAAAGAGATAATGAACTTTGCCAATAGGAGTAGGCTTTTAGGATTAGGATTAGGCTCTTAAAACAGCAGGATAAGGGACAGGCATTCAGTCTGACGTATAACAGGTAAGCAGGGAAAGCATGACCATATACAGATACTGGTTGAGTCCTACATGAAATTCAAACTCCTAAGTACAACATTAAACATGCATTTTCAACTGATCCTTTGGGCCCATTTAGCTGCAGCAGCCTCAGTGAAATGTTCTGATCAACACTTAGAAGCCTGACAGCCTCAACTGTTCAGGGAAGCCCCTGCTTCTCCTCCGAATATGTCCTTTTTGTTTGTACTTCTCCACTTGCCTCCTCCCCAGCCAACCACATCTACCGTGATTACAACAGTCAGTCCTTCCTAACTACTGGCCCACCCTGATCATTGTTTCTTTAAACCAAGGGTTGACAGACAATGACCCATAGACCAAATCTCACCCACAGCTTATTTTCATATAGCCCACACAAGCTAAGAATGACTTTTTCCATTTTTTAAGTGGTTGTAAAATAAAAAAAGAAAAATATGCAAAATATGCTGACAAAGCCCCAAATATTGACTATCTAGCCCTTTATAGAAAATGTTTGCTAACTCCTGCCCTAGAGCTTCATTACCTAGTGTTGACTTCACTTTGTAGCTAGCAAGAAATAACCTCTACATCAGAAACCAATAATATATTATATGTTAATTAATTGAATTCAAATTTTGAAAAGTGGAAAAAAATGGGGAAAAAATGAAGTACTAACTATAGTGCCTGGCACATAACAACAACAACAACAACAACAACAACAACAATTTCCTATTTACCCAAACATAATTTGTTCTGTAGCTATTTCATTCCACCACATACTTTCAATATTTAAAGGATGAATAAAACTGAATGAGAAATCAAACATTTAGAGAGAAGATTCTAATTCACAAGTGTAAGAAATATCCCTCATACTACCACGTAAAGCTCCCCAACCATGTTCTCCCTGGCCACTCTAGAGTAGGAGTGGCTGTTAACCCTAAATTCCTCCTTCACTTTCTCTGGACCCTACGGGATGGGCTTCACCAGGATCTGCCCAATTTACCCAGTTCAGTCTGAAGGGCTTCAGGACTCCCTGTAGTTTCAGGTTTGGGAGGTGGATGATGAGTTTGCTCAGACACTTTGGGAGCTGAAGGAAGAAAACTTCAGGTTAACAGAGTGTTCTTAGTGTTAGAAGCTGTGGATAGGAGTATACTTGTTCTCAATTCTGAAGTTTCAGAAAATTTTTCCTTCGAGGTTAAAATACAGGCTTTCATTTCAATAACTGCCTTTTATGTCATTTACACTATTCTGAAAGACAAAAGTCACACAGAAATAGGAGTTTATATACCAAGATATTCTCACAAGGATCTCTAGATGAAAAAAGTTCCAAACCTTTACTGAGTTATGGTGGTGGTGGAGAAAGTATGGGATGAATTTAAACTAATGATGGCACTTATAATTTAAATTTATTAGCATTGAGTACATTATCTATTTCACCCTTTACTGAAAGAAGACCACATCATTACCTAAAATGGCAAAACAGAAAACAAAATCATGCACAAAATAAAAATGTAAGAATTTAGATCTCCATAAGAATTATGTTACACTGTAAGAGCTGTGACAATATTTAGCTTAGATCAAGGATAGATACCCTCACCCCAGGCCCTTATATTTGAAACTCAGAAACAAAAAATGTGATTAACAGGTTACATGGAGGTGAGATGCTATAAATTCAAATGCATTACATTGCAGACACATATGCTAGACTTAGTTCATACTTGGCTCTTTTAAAAACAAATGAGCGGATTTAATGCTCTTCAATATATTAAGAAGTAACTGAATGACAATAGAGGATGACATGCAAGTTTTGTGAAGCAGAAGCAGCTGTGGTTATGAAGCTGATGAAATGGGTTTCAAATGAACATGAAAAGCAGATGCTGATGGACAAAATGTGTCATTACCTAATGTGGTCACCGGAGCCTCGGTTCTAAGCATAACTGGTTCAAAGATTGTGGTAGGAACTGACCAAAATCAATGAGAGAAACCAAAGAGATTTTTGTGAGTGCATGAAATGTCAGAAAATTCATTTTACCAGTAAAAATAATGCTTCTAAGCCTTCTAAGGGGGAAAGAGCAGGGAAAAGATGGCTTACACTATGTTTAATACCAAGAGGCAGAACTATGGGAGTGGGAGGAAGGAGGAGTGGTGAGTAGGGGGTCACTCTAGGGTCTGTTTACCACACATACTATAGATAGCCACAAGGCAGCTAATACTACATTTGCTGAGAGACTAAGTCCTTAGTGAAGAGAATGGCATTTGATATAAAAAGGTAAGGAAGAACCTCTGTTTGTGATACTATATTACACTAGGTGTCCTCAGAATTTAGGTTCCCAACTGGGGTAGACTGCTTGAATTCCTTAAACTGGAAACCACATATTTACCCAGTCTATGCTGAGGTACTTCTGGATGGGATGTGGTTTTAGCTTTAGGACGTGGACGACGAGGTCTCTTTGTTGTTGTAGCTGAAGGAAGAAAATTTAGGGTTAATTTAATGTTGATGGTTCCATAAACTCTGAATAAGATGATATAGCTAAGCCTTCTAAAATTTTTCAGTCTGAGTGGAGAAAGCTTTGTTACTTTGGTTTGATATTTCCTCCTTTGGTATATTAATAGGTTTCCTTTTAAAATTGAGAGTTTGTCAAAGATTAAAAGTTACAATACAATTATGTTTAAGAAATGAAGATGATGAACCATCATTTCTTTGAAAGTTGTCCCTAATCCAAAACTGGTTACAAATTGCTCTTAAAATATGATGATGAGAGAGAAGTTCAAAGCATGATAGAGTATTCACTTCTAATTATAATTTAGAATGACTAAGCTTGGGCAAATTTTCCACCTGGTAACTTATTAGATTAAGCATACAAAATGTGCTGAAATACCCATGAAGTAAAAAGTTAGGGAGAACTGCAAATACAGAAAGTAAAATGCCTAAATAAAATTCATGGTATCATAATCAATATTGTATTGGTGGGCTAAGGAAGGGATATATGGAGAACCATATTCGGACCTTAGCTCTAACCAACAGCATTGTTTAAACAGACTGAGACTGACATGCAGTCTCAAGCTGGGATGTGGGCAGATAGTGGTCTTTATTGAGTCCATACACATTGCTGTTAGAAAGCCTTTTATATTGTAAGCTGAATACTGTAATGGGATGTTAACAAATTACGACAACATCATCGATATCGCACTACAGAGAACTTTGAAAGTGAATAAGAAAAAGCACTTGCTAAAGGACATAAAGGATCATTACCTAAATATGTCCCAGGAGTAATAGGTTCAGAGTCTGTAGCAAGCAACCATCAAAAGTAATTGAAAAAAGAAATGTTAAACCCATGAGAAAAGTCTTCACACTCTCTTGAAAATGAACTTCACCTGTATGGCACTGTTTTTACAGCCAAAAGGCAAAAATTTTAAAGTTCTGAGGTGAGGGTACAAAGATATTTGTTCTTATGAAATTGTTATATCCTTAGTATCTCCACATGGCTCCAAGCTTTTCTTGTTTTTATATTATCTGATAACACAACAACAAAAAACCCTGCTTAGAAAAATCTTTAGGCATTTGTCTAGTAACATTATGATTAAAAATTATGAGAATTGGATGTGAAAGTAAAATTTATTGGGAAAAAAGGCCCTAGGTCATGACAGATGAAATAGTTGATATTTTTAAGCAGATACTATAATGAAAAACCAAAACAGATCATTTTTTTTTGAGAGTACACTTTGAAAAAAGACCAAGACTTCTGTCCAACTGAAGTCATATAAAATAACAAGATACAGAGTGTCATTCAGTATGCAAAACTTGTCAGTGTATTTCTCTGTTATCAGGGCAAAAAAGGTCTGACCCCAGGAGGATAGGGGAGCATGCTGTAAATTCTATCATTGAAATCAATCATTCAAAGTCCTCTTCATGGATCCATCTAAAAGTAGCATCACTGACCAAAATTTCTGAGCATCTGCTAAGTGAACATTGTCTTTTCCTCTTCTCCCAATCAGGTTGCCCTTCTAATTCCTACTCTTCTGCTGTCATCCACACATATGGTATCTCCCTGCCTCTGTTTATGTTATTCCTGCCTATCCCTGCAACCGATCTACAAGCTGTATAAATTTCGAGGTCCTCATTATGCTTACTGTCTCATGAATCTTTTACTTCTCTAAAAATTAACTACATGCCTGACAGCTGGTAAAACTCAATAAATATGTTGCTTCTGCCCATATTCCTGTATATCTATTTATGAACAGTCTACATGAGAAATTTCCTTCCTCAACGAAGTCATTTGTTATTCCTAAACTATTTTTCACAGATGCTAATGTAGCACTTAATAAAATGTGTGACTAAGTGAACTAAATACACTAGTTATATACTTAACTAAGTAAGCTTTTGATAAACCAGAATCAAAGAGAAAAATATAATTTTTCAGAGAAAGCAAATACAAAGGTACCAAGAAGATACGGAGCAGCACAAGAAAATCACAGTGACTTAACTGGAGCTCTTGTTACTTAGGCCTTCACACTGAAGGTTCCCAGGAGCTATTAGCTAGTGAGTTAAACTGTCACACAAGAATCATATCCCACGGGGCTCCACAGGTGCCAGGAGCCACATATTTACCTAGTTTGCTCTGGGATGTAGCTGGGCTCGGTGTGGATTTATGTTTGGGACGTGGACGACGTGTCCTTGGTCGTTGTGAAGTTTTTGGAGCTGAAGAAAGGAAACTGGTTAATGTTGTCTTATAACTCAAGACACTCAAGAAAGAATGATACATGGGTCTAGGTTTTCTAAAGTTTTGCTAGATTTTCTTAATAAATAATTGTCTTAATAAATTTGTCTCTTTGGTTTGGGAATTTTGTCATCTATATGCAAGAAAATTTGGGGGGATCTGGTCCACTGACAGTTCTTTTGAGAAGGAATATATAACATTATTCTAACAATCCAAAAAGCCTATTATTATTGGTGTCAGATCTTTTAAAAGGATCCTGACCCCAGAAATACAACATGTCCATATCAGAGAGGGACCCAGGCTTACCTGCTTTTGGGAGATTGTACTTAGAAATTATTTGGCTTGGACATACCTCCCATTAAACATTAGAATAAGTACATTTCATTTCTTAAAATCATTGGTAGACAATAAAAATGCCCTGCCTATCTTAACATAACCTTCTGTCAATGTCCACAGAATTAAAATTGATGTTATAGAGCAGCCACTCCTAATTGTATTTGAAATTTAGCTTTACCACAGAACACTGAGCTGAATCGGAGGCTCTGTAAAGCACCAAGAAACTGGATAATGTGGAAGATAGATGCTCTATACCAGCTGCATATAGGCTTAGCCAAGTAACTAACCAAGTAGCTTACTTTAAACATCTTCAGTATTCAAAGTGAAGAATATAGTTGAGTGACAAGAGAGGGTGATGAGGAAAATCTTAGAAAAAGAGAACCTTTTGACCAAGATAGTAGCAGAACATGCATGGGCAGAAAATGCACTTGCTTTAAGACATAAAAAATAATTACCCAATGTTGTCATGGGAGTCTCAGTTCTCAGAGTTACAGGTTCAAGGTCTGTGGCAGGAACTGACCAAAAGCAATAAACAATGGAAATTTAAGAACTATACAAAGAAAAGGAAAATTATCTTGAAAATGAATCTTCTTTACTCTGTTATGTTTAAAAAGCATTTCTGAACACCATAAAAATAGTATTTGGTCTCAATTACTAGCTGTACTCTGGTATCCATTTATCTCACAAAATAGGCATACCTTTTATATTTTGCATCCCTATGAGGCCTTTTTTCTGTATTTAATTATCCGATTCCAACTACATTGGAAACTTGGTTCCAAAAACATCTCTGTTGTCTAATATGTAGTTTAAATTACTATGAGGGGCACCTGGGTGGCTCAGTGGGTTAAAGCCTCTGCCTTCGGCTCAGGTCATGATCCCAGGGTCCTGGGATTGAGCCCCACATCAGGTTCTCTGCTCAGCAGGGAGCCTCCCTCACCTCTCTCTCTGCCTGCCTCTCTGCCTACTTGTGACCTCTGTCTATCAAATAAATAAATAAAGTCTTAAAAAAAACCCTTTAGATTACTATGAAAAACTGCAAAAGCTTCTGTTAGTATTTGGAAGGCTTTCACCACCACTGATATTTGTTTTGAGGAATTACAATGGTGAGGAGAATCTTTAAAAATGTTCTCAATTAGCCTGTTTATTGGAGATGTGTGACAGTTACTCAAAAGATAAACCTGGAGCTTTTCTCCATAATAAATGGGGTATTATTTCTTACTATTTCTCATTTTTTAATTCATTTATTTGAAATGAATAATTAGAAAATAATTATTCAAGTGGGCAACAGAGATAAGTAAGAAAAAAGTCTGAAGAGTAATAATTCAACTTTTTGTCTAGGATTCCTAGAACTCTATATTATTCTTAAATGAATGAATTATGCATATATATAAAATTCTGATTGTAACTCCTTGGATTTAAACTGATATCTCTATTTTTCAGTAAGTCCAAAAGACTAAATGTAGCATTAAACATCTTCTCATGAAAACACTGCAAACATTTGTACGGAGATTGTCTTTTGCTGACTAAGACATAACTGCAGAGTTGGTTGAAGCCACATCTGACAACATCTTCTAAATTAATGGAAAACATGGCCTACAGGAGAAGTGGCGAAAGTGAGCACAAAAGGATGCAACAATATCCCAAACTGATTGCCTTCAAACAAAACAGAGAATCCTTGTTTTGCTTGGAAATCCGTGTCTCAAGATGAATTTGTCAGCAGAAATGTCCAGGTGCATTTGAATAGTGCAGAATCAAAGAGGAAAGGACTTTTGCAAGAAAGGGACAATTAGGTATTGCCTCCAGCTCCAACCAGCTTTTTAACTGCTCCTCTCCCATAACCGTAAATTATAGACACATAAAAGCAGAAATCTCAAAGATTTCCTGGATTGCAGGATGGATGTGCTCTCAGCCCCTGCAACCCTTGACAATGTCCATTGCTGCAAGCAATCTAAATGCTTCTGAAAGTGATCAAAGGAAGAATGACATTCAGGGGTTATAAAGTGAGCAGCAGAAGTAAGAATGCTTTACGATGTTGAAAAGTTCCCTGTTAAAAATAATAAACAATATTTTGAAATGAATGAAAAAAATGATGAATGAGCATCATATACATAAGAGAATACAGTCAATGACAGAGATGAGAAGGGCAAGCTCAGAGAGTCATCAACCAAGAAGGAAGACCTCATTACCTATGGTTGGGGAGGGAGCTTCAGTCTCCACTGTAATAGGCTCAAAGACTGCATCATAAAAAATAAACAGAAGTAAGAAAAATAAAGAAGTCCAAACTTTCTGGTGCTTACTGATGTTTAATTCATAAGATACAGAACCTGATTTATTCTAAGTTGATATAAATTGCCTTCTTCATAAGCTTATTTATTATGAGAGATACTCTCTTACAAAATCAGAATTTTGTACTAATTGGAACCTTAGGAGAAAATTTCAATTGCAAAACAGTTGAATTTTTAGAACTATTATATAATTATCTTCTTACTTCATAGGAAATCACTTAGGTAATTATTGCTGTTTAAAATGCCATTAAGGTATTTTAGAGGAAGCCAATCTCTGATTATTGCCTATAAAGCATGAACATGGTGTCAACCTTTCCAGTCTTATCTAGTGGTGAATGCTAAAATCACTTTCAAATATGTTCCAGATACAGAAAAATTAGGCCTTTATTCATTACATACCCAAATTCAGAAAACAAAGTCTAAAAATGTTAAGAAAGTGGAAACTGTCAGACTATCAGTTGTGAAACTCACTAACTTTCTACATATTGGTTTGTTCTTTTAACAATTAATGTGTTTACTTTGAAAAGGTAATGAACAAAATCATATTTGGGTTTCTATGCTTTATACAGTATGACAAATTGTAAAAGTTTTCAACAATATTCCCAAAGAAAAAGCTTTTTAAACTAAAGCACTGGAAATTATGTTTACCGGGTTTAGTTGGTGGCGTATCTTGTTGTGCTGGGGTTTGGGGTTTAGGAAGTAATTGCTTTGGTGGTTTTGATTCTGAAGGAAAAAAGTTCCTGTAATTAGTGTCATAGCAGAGCTGTGAATGTCAAGATTAGTGTTACTTACACACCATTTTCCTAGTTACAGATCAAGGCAGTGAAAGTAGTGATTACCAGGCTGGATTTGAGGTGCATCTGGTCTACGTGTGGTTTTAGGTCTTTTGGATGGTTTTGACGCTAAAGAGAAAGGTATTAAAAATTAGCAATAATTATCATGGCCGTAACTGTCATAATTAAAGACATATAGGCTTGAGCAAAGATCCTGTATAAATTCACTGGATATACAACAAAATTAATTCATGGGGTATGGGAAGGATGGGAAATATGTCCATTTCTCCTAATTTTTCAGAAAGGAAAAATCTTTAGGAAATGCTCAAAATGTACCTTTGAGCAAAGTAATAAGAATGATAATAAGACTTTTTTCTATATAAGTAATTTCAGAGATGACAAGTACAATCGTTTTATTTCTTAACTCTAAGGTTTTTCAGCATAAAAACATTAAGTGGAAATTTGAAACTTGCTTAGTAGGAGACCTGGAAAATAATCCATAAACACTCTAAATTATACAGAATTTCTCATGGCTACAGATTTCTGGAATTTTCCAAAGTAAAGCAGGTTTATTGTGAATGCTGAGAAATTTTCATGAAAGAGTAATAGTCGAATAGCATTAGTACCCAAAACAATAAAACAAGTTTGGGACTACTAATGTTTTCAAGTTACAAAGACCACATTATTTTCCTATTATACCCTGGAACAAGAACAGTGTTTATGCCTCTCATTACCAAAATATACTCAAAAACATTCTTCAAAGAAACAGAAAGCTGAAGTATCCATTATTTCATGCAGTTTTTTAAGAGGGAAAAGATCTTACAAGTTGAATGAGTAAAGCAATGAAATGATAATCATGGCACTGGAATAAAATTTCACCATTTGCCAAGTTCAGGATGAGCACAGAAGTCCCTGTGTGAGAATGAGAAGGTTTTCTCAATAGGACGTTGAAGGACAAAGGGTTTGTGCAGAACCAGGAAGCTGCATCCAAGACCACAGACTTTCCTTAAAGAACACAGGTAGGATTCTTCTAGAAGTCTCCTATCTTCAGGCTCTTCAGACCCAGATAGGAAATGTAAGGAAAAGCATGGAATGAAATTATGATGGTGTGGTGAAACTGCAGTCATGCCTGGGTGGAAAGTAGGAAAAGCAAAAGTGACATTCCGTGAAAGCAAGTGGAGGTCAGTAGAATTACCGATTGTGGGCACCAAAGGCTCCGGGGGTACTGTAGCAGGTTCCAGAACTATGGAAGCAAAAAGTAAGAACACTAATTATATCAAGAAGCAGCATCTTGAGGAAGGAAATATTACTCCTCATTCTTAAGCCCTGTTTTTTCTGAATGTGATTTTCCCTTCTTCTTTTCCCCTTCACCCCCTTCCTTCTGCTTTCCCACACCCCATTTGCCATAAAGATGCATCCTAAGTGAGACTTTTAGGGTGCCCTATTTTAATAATCCACTTGTGGGCCAGCCTATTGCTGTGTGTACCTAATAGTTACAAATAAAAAATAACAATATATCATAAACATAGGAAGGATAGATGCTTAAATACAAAAACCAACTATACTGTTTCTTAAAGCCCAGCTATTTGGGTAATAGGAAACTATCATATCAGAAGCTACCATATTCCATTTTCTATGCTTACTAGAACCCTGAACATCACATTTACCAGGTTTAGACTTGGGCACATCTGGACTAGGTGTGGTTTTAGGACGGGGGCGACGACCTGGTCGTTTGGTCTTTGGTGGCGCTGAAGAAAGAAAATTAGCTAGTTAATACAAGAGCAGTAGCTCTAAAAACTGATAATACTACATATATCTTAAAAGCATATTTAAGTCCTTTGGTTTATTGTGGGTATATATCCTTCTATTTTGCAACTTTCTAACATTTACCCAGTTAAATGAAGTCTTTAACATATACATATATATGTACATATACGTATATATACACATATATATATGCATATATATATGCATATGTTAAAGATCTCGCTGTTCTTCCACTTTGAGATGGAAAACTCAAAACTTTGTAGAGCTTAGAGAAGACAGTCTCCTGAAAGTTTTGAAGGTATATGTTTAACAGGAATATGAGAAAGACACCTTTAAGGAGCCACTAGGGATACAAATTAAACTTTATTTGGCCCAAGATACAAAAGGAATTTTTCAGTTAGCATTAAACAATTTACAAGTTAACAGCATGTATAAAAAGGTTTTGAATTCAGAAATTATTTCAAGGAAGACTTTTTAAAAATGAGATACAGTTTATAAAACTAAAGAATTTAATTTTTTTTCTCTGCAAGTAAGAACAAAAACACAGACACACAAAGGGATACCAGTGGATGAATCCATTAATGTGAGCCTGTTACTAAAGATACCAACAGACAGGAAAAGAGGAAACAAAGCTCACTTGCTCCATAACTGCATTACCTAATGTCGAAGGTTTGGTTTCCAGAGTTCCAGGTGCTAGGAGTGCATGAAAACCATCAGGAAGGAATCAGAATCAAAGGAACAGTGATAAAACCTTTAGATATGAAAAATCCTTGATTTCTAATTACCATGTTGAGTGAATATATATAAATAGTGAAACTTTAATCCATGTGAGATAGTCCTTTTTTATTTAAATAGATTCCTGTGCTTTTAGACAAAATGAAAAAAATGTAGTCTTGTCAGCTAAGTTTGGAAGGAGAAATGGAAAAAAACAAATGAAGGCATGATTCTCAGGAAGACATGAATGCCCTAAAGTGACCAACAATTTGTGTTATGAAGGAAAAAATGGATAATTGGCCAGGATGGCACCAGCAAAACACATTTTTTGCTCTCCTGAAGAAAAAGAAACTATAAATATTGGGGTTAGTTTTTCTATTTCTCTTAATGAATTGCCCAGTGACACATCAGGATATTTAGATCTGGAAAGATCCTACTACTTTTCAAGAAAATCTGCGAATGTTAGAGTTTGGAAAATAAGATAAATACCTCTGAATGTGCAAACACAAAAATGGCTACAAAAAGAGGGAAGCCAAGGTCCTCCACTGGAAACTAAAACAAGCTCAGGACATAGTGCTCAAATATAAGGAGGAAGACACAGCATGTCTTCAATCAAAATCAGTATGGCTTCTAGAGCCTCTGCTTAGTTAAGCACAAGCAAAGAGTGTATCATCTGACCATATGGCTGAAATGAAGATCTGAAGGACAAATTTTTAAAAAGCCCAAGGTAAGGACAAAATTGAACATAAAGGGTGCTAAAGGAAGAGACTTCTTTTTCACTCATCAAAGGAAACCTCATTAATAGAGTTGACTGTGCTGACTGTAATTGGGGGTTGACTAGAGTTGACTGTGATGGTGGCAGAGTCTGAGGTTCTGGGGCTGCAATAAAACAATTATTATCAAAGGCGATGCTGAAGATCACCATTTAAGACAGAAAAATTAAATGTCTTTTACTCTAAAAGCTGTTCTCTCACTGGTGAACAATCAGGTTCTGTGTCTTATTACACTAAAGATCACTCCACATCCTTTCCACAAACCACAATAAAAGCAAGAACTGAGAATTCTGGTTTTTGTTGATTTTTAGCTATTTTCTCCACTACCTAATATTCTGAAGATTCTTCCTATGCCTGAGGAGATACAGCTTTAAGGCAAGTTCAGGGTAGCTTCTCCAAGGTTGGCCAGAGGGTCCCATCACCTGCCATTTTGTTTTCATGTAGGATGGTCAGCTTCTTCCAAGGAAGTAAGGGCAAGAGACCAAACAGACCTGTAGCTTGGTCTGAGATCTGTTAGTTTTGGGTGATTTTTCAGCCTGGCTGGATCTGATATTCTTTCACACACACACACACACACACACACACACACACACACACAGGAATTGAATATATGGTCTAAAAGGTAAAAAGGGCCTCGAGTGTTCATATAGTTCCTCATATTTACTAGTATTTATTGCTGGTGAACAAATTGGTTTACATATGAAATTTAGTCCATTCTGGTTAGCAAATCAAAGAAGTCAAAAAGTAATCTCAGATTCCATCAAACACTGAACAAATTAAATAACAATATTATTTAAATATTCTGAAAGATAACAATCCTTCCAATGTTTTTCAAATTGGCAATAAGTAAATGATACTTTGTGCTGAAAAGTTTGGTTACAAATCTGTTTGTGCTTTTAAAAAGATCATCCAATAGATTTCTTATTTGACAGAACAAAAAGAATTCTTTTCTTTCAGGAAGACTATAAAAAAGGAACTCAATCTTCGAAACAGAAAAAAGTGAAGATTCTTTGCCATTTTTTTCCTACAGAAAAATTAACATGTCACCCACCAACCAGCTTAAAAGAATTTAAATCATTTTGTCAGTTATATTTTTTAGACTACATTTACCAGGATGATGTTTCTGGACTAGGGGCTGTGGAAGGATTTGGGGAAGTAGGTAGAGACTCTTTAGTATCTAAAATATAGAAAAATATACCAAAAATTATTGCAGGTAGAGAGTTTTCATTTATTCTGAAAGCAGTGTACAATAGATACAAGGTGTTATGGAAAGGTGGCATTGTTCATTAGCATGTCTGTGGCCAAAAAAAAATTTTTTTTTGGTTTCTCAAGAACTTATCCAGAAATAGATTAAAACAGAGAAACTACAAAGCCGAAGTGATATATCAGACTGAAGTACACATAGCAAAGCAAAAATTGTGTTTATGTCTGTGTGTTTGTGTGTGTGTGTGTGTAAGAGAGAAAGAAAGAGAGGGTGGGAGGAGCCAGAGTGTCTCAGATTCTACAGGAGATAGGCTAAATAAATAGTAAGCATTAATACATTAAGTATAATAACTATCAAAAAAGTCCATATCTGAAAATAGGAAACAAAAATTCTTTTTGAAATTTTGAGGATGTAATTCATGTCTTAATTTCTACCAAGTTGCCTTCTTAAACTGTGAAAAAATAAAATTTCCTACTGGTAGCATCTTTTAGAATTTACAGAGATTAAAGAATGTGGTCTTATGAATTTTATAAACAAAAATCTGTATTTTTGAGTTCCTCACTGAAATGGAAACCAAATAGCTATGGAACTTCTCAATTAAGCGTCTAATTCACCTGTACCTAGAAATACTAACGTCAGGGCTTATTAAAAGCAAGTACATCTTCTGACAAGATTTCCTCTATTTTACAATTTTAAGGTATTTTGAGTAAAGGAATAAAAACGTTAAGTGGCATGCAAATAACTACACCACTCACCTCAGCACAAAAGAAAAATACACCTGGCTCCCGGATTTGTGACTAGCAATGAGAAAAATTTATACTTCTATCCACTGTGCCAGAGAACTGTGTTAAAAAAAAACACCTATAATTGGAGGTCTCTCTCTCTCTCTCTTTTTTTTTTTTCCAGTCTGTTAAAAGCCTGAAGAGCCAAATGTCACCACCATTTTAAAGATTAACTATGAAGGAAGCACTTCTCGCTGGATGAGGCAGACAAGTTGGGACATGGTAGATGGTGGGATTTTCAAGAAAGCGTTGGATTATGCTTATAAAACAAGCCAAACCCAATGTGGGTTTTTACTCATTAGTGTAACCACAAAGGAAAACCAACGGAAAAGCAAGCAATCTGCAGGGAAAGTGAGATGGAAAAATAGCAGCATGTGAGAGAGGGCTGGGGAAGGCAATGAATCACTGAAATAAAAAAAGTTTTGGTGGTTTATTTGCTCTCCTGAACCTTGGCTAGCGACAGAAATCTTCCACAGAGCTATAATGGTGGCCTGCCCTCAAGTAAAAATAAATACATTTTAAAAAGCTAGAACCCAAGCACCGTTTTGCAGAGATCCATTACTTTGTGTTGCCTCAGACCACTGGTGGTGAACTTAAGTGGATGTAAATGTAGGCACAGATACCGAAGTCCTAATACTTGATGTGAGGGGGGAAATCGTGGTTTTTCTTAGGTGATCAGAAGGTAGAAATCAGAGGAATATAAAACTCATTGGCTTCCAAATAATTTGCCACATGTTAAAAGAAAACATCCAATCGAAGAAGTCTCTTTGCTCAAAGAGCTTAGAATAAGAACACACCCTCTCCCCTTATTTGTATGAGTGAATTTCTTATAAATCTTTCTTTAGAAACCAATGAAATTACTAATGTAACTAATTATGTTTAAACTGTTAAGAACATAAGAACATCTGAAGGCTTTTTTTTCTCTTTTCAAATTTTATCTTGTAATAATAGAAATACTTAGATTGGAGAGACATTTATTTAAATTTGGTGGTCTAAACACACGGTAATATGTCTCAGTCTGCTAGATAATAACCTTCTCTTCAAAGTACAATGTAAGTATAATAGTTATGACCTTATTCCAAAGCCCTCTAAGCATGATTTTTAAACAAATATACACTAAACACTTCTCTCATATAGCTGTCGAAGTTCTTTGATTTAAACTGTTGGAGCTCTTGAGTTTCATTAGCTATACTTCTTTCTCCAAATAACCCCTCTGGGTAAAAGGACTTCATTCCATTTCTCTGACTTGGAGACCTCACCCATGGTCACAGCATCAACTACACTCCCTTTGCCTAATCCCGAATTTCCTCCAGTCTGACACCTACACCTGGAAATCTCACTGCCTCTTTAAACGGAGTCTTGAGAATTCTTTTTTTCTGAGCAGTTATATTTTTCTTCCTTGTCCATTTCACTGCAAAAAAAGTAAATCATGCCCATTTATGTAGAAAATCGTTTGTTTTAATGATTGTACTTTGGGAACACCCATTAGTGAAAAATCCATAGAACGTGACAGTGAGAAAAACCCTGAAGATAAGTTCAAAATCTAGAGGAAAATGATTTGTATTGCAGAGTTCCTGAATATAAGGGGATACCTAGAAGTCAACATTTAAACTGCTCTATAGATTCTGGATAAACAGAAAAAAAAAAAAAAATGAAAACTTGGTCATTCAGTATGTCCTGCCATCAAAATGCAGGGGAATATCTCTGTTATTAATTACGTAAAGGCAATAACCTTGCCCTTCAAAAGAGCCTTCTTCTCTTCAGCAAAACATCATTATTATGCCTGAGAAATAAACAAAAGTCAGTATTCAGAAATCAGCTTCATTTCAGAAAGTAAATCATGGAGCATTAGGAAAATCCCACCCTTTCCAATTGTGCAGCTGGAGAACTAGAAGCCTTAAAACAAGGGCAGAATTTTTAGGGGATGGAAACACTTCCCCCCTTTCAGGCTGAAAAGCTATTGTTCAGTGTGATCAGAATTCCAGTCCACTCTGGTATTGGAAATTATTTCGTAGTCCTAGACAAGGGAGTTCTCAATCACTCCCATCACTCTATTTCTGTATTTTCTCTGTGATGGTCACGAACAGAATGATCCACCCAAAAGCTCAGAGCAACCCTATGACAATATCAGAGGGGCTTTATAATGAGATCATTGCATTTCATTTTTGCACTTTCCATGGAAAAATTGTATCAAATAACAAAATACAAATCAGAAGTTCTTGCTTCAAAGAGTGACATGAAACAAATTTTTAACCCTACTTTTGGAATTAAAAAAAAAAACAAAAACAAGTTTGGGTAATTACCAGGTTTGGTGGGTGTCCCTTCTGGGGTGAGAGGAATTTTAGGTTTCAAAGAAATAAATGGTGTTTTACTGGGAGCTGGAAAAGTAAAGAAAATAATCAACAAATCAATATTTAAGCATTTCAGTGTCTAAAACCTCAAAAGGATAAGTGGAATGAACCCATCATCTTAGATGTTTTTTGGAAATATTCCATTGAAAGAATATTTCACAGACAAGTATTTGACAGAAAACAGTGATAAATGTGCATCTGAATCAGAAAAAGCATTTCAAGAGTATATTTGAACAGAAACGGCATTGTTACAAATAGCCACAATAACTACACAAGAAAATTATTCTATAAAAAATCAGTATAATAATTTTGTACCCTTACTTCACATTTCTCAGCCATATCCAAGTCTTTAGGCATGGTTTAAAATGAATAATCACTGATAGGTAAAATGCCGTGGTCTATAGTACAGAGAAATTCTCTATCATCATAATAGACTACTATTCCTCCAAAGGAAGTCTGAAGATGAACTTGAGGGCCTCCCTCAAAGAAAAAAAAAGAAATGGAGGACTGTGTTTAAGACTCCACTTCACATACAACGGCGGATGGAAGAGAAGGCAGCAGTGGTTTGCCAGCTTTCCAAGGTTCAGGATGATATCTGGATGCTGATCACATGTGCTGACTGTGAGGCCTGCTATTGAAAACCATGAAAGCCACCAAGCTGTTGTACTTTATGAGATTCTCAGTATTGTTAAAATGACCTAATTAGAACAGAGACTGAGACATTACACAAAAGCTAAGGCACTGGATTTTCATGTTACAATGAAGTACCCCATCTACCAAGGACATATCATTACCCAGTATTGTCTGTGTAGATTCAGGGCTTTTAGGAATTTTATGTGTAATTGTTCCAAGACTTGTGGTTCTTTCTGGTGATGGAAAGGAAAAAAAAAAAAAAGATATCCCAGAGGCAATAAAAAGATATCATCCCATCCCAAGAAGAACCAAATGACCCTTTTGAAATCCTGCCATATTTAGCTGTCAGTGTTTACAAATGCAGTGAGTACAAGTTTTGGGAAAGAATTTATAAGTTCAGTCATAGTAGTAAAGGCTATAAAAAACTGTATATATTCTACCATGGAATAAGCAAAAACTTGATTTGTTGAGCATGATTCTGAGTGTGTTATCTGACAATGAAAAATATTACTTCCAGAGAAGCTAGCTGTACCATGCAAATTCTGTGCCATAATGTATGCTTATGTTGTTCCCTCTGCCTTTGAATTTGTCTGAACCCTACACATATTTTGAGACTTACATCCTCAACTCTTTCTTTTTTCTGAGCTTCCGCACAAGTATTATAGTCTCATAAGCAGATTGTATAGTTTCATGTTGATTCTCACTCTTTATGCTATATGATCTCTCTAAGATGATAAGCAATTGGACAGAGAGAGTCATGGTCTCTCCTGTGAGCCACTGCCCCAGTTCAAAGCTGAAAATACTGCTGGCACACAAAACAAGAACTGTCAGCCTAATAAACACCTAAATATACATGCATACCAAGGAAACAAATTTCACTATAAATCTTACTTTCTAACACAGTGACATTAGGACCTGCTTCTGGGTTTATACCAAAATTCACATGTAAGAACATCACTGAAATAATTTTCAATTACATAATATTGAAAATTGATTTCTGTTATTTTGAATTATTCATCTTCACTTAATTTCAAATTTTGTAAAGACCTATAGACCTTTAACCTAGAGAATCACATAACCTCTTTTTATGATAAGGAAATGGACATTGTCTATTCAGAATTAAATATCCTGAGAGGTTAAAGAGGCAGAAATTTACCAGGTTTGGTTCTTGGTGTTTTGGGCCTGACACGTCCTTTAGGTGTAGAAGGGATAGACGTAGTTTGCTGGGCAGCTGAAAGAAGATTTATTATAGCTTTGATAAATTATATTTTATAAGGGCCAATCAGGTTATAACTGTAAATTTGTAAACTTCTTGAATACAAGAACTACTTTTTATTTCTTTGTATCTCCAGAATGCCTAGCACTGTGCCTAATACACAGTAAGGGCTCAATAAATGTGTTTTGGGGCCAAAATGAATTAACTGTCCATATAAAAACCAAAGGTACAATGTTGAGGTAATGTACCAGAAAGTGGGTACTCTTAAGGGATTTAAGAATACAAAGTAGAGTTAAGCACTTAAAAGATAATTTACTGAACAATAGGGGAGAAGCATAAACATTTGGGATTTAGAGAATGGAAGTTCAGAACTGCTTTAATTCTGTAGCTCATGACTAGCCTCAGCAAGAATTAATGAACTTCATTATTCAAATAATTTTCTATTATAGAATATAGACTGTCTTACTTCTCTTACCCATCTTTCGTCATTGCAGAACCTACGTGGTGCTCTTTATATTTAAACTACTTTGAGAAAATTACTCTGACCAGGTGGCATTGAATTGTGCTAAGTAGAAGGAATTCCGAAATAATTATCATATGTAATTCCATTGCAACTTCCTGGTAAACAAAGTTGAAAGGATTACAGAAAGAAAATAATTCCTTAAATACATGGACACCAAGATTATGGAAACCCTTTGAGAATTATCACAAGGCAGAGTCTGACAGATAACCCAGTTCTTGGAAGAATTTCACGACAGAGAATGAAAGGAAATGTTTACTATTGAAAATACTCTGGAAGTCCAACAAAATTGATTCCTTTCTTGACACTTTATCTGTTCTTTCAAAGTACACAACCATAAAAATGTCATTAGTTACCAGGTGTTGTAGGTGGCATTTCAGGACTGGTAAAGATTTCCAGTTTTTGAGGAACAAATGGTGTTTCACTTGGAGCTGAAAATACAAACACCCCACCCACCAAGTAATTCCAGTTAAAATGAGGTATTTTAGGAGTTTTAACATGCTTTTAGATGGTATTGCAAAGCACATGCTACACATACACGGCTAAGAATGAAAAATGCATGTAGTCTTGAAAGTTGGTAGATGAAATAATGATTTAAAGAAAAGAAAAGATCAGAATGACAATTATTCAGTGGTGGACTCAACGTATGGAAGAGAAGTGATACGGGCCGCAAACACATGAATGAGATGGGATGATATGGATGATGAAGAGGTCCATGCAATTTTCAAAGCTTTTCATTCCTTTAAGGATGGAAAAAAGTGATTATAGTTCGAGAGAGAGAGAATGCCCCAAATGGAACTTAAGATGCTTGCATTACAAGAAAAAAAATACATTCAGAAGTAAAAATGAAATAAATGATTAGATGTGATGGGATGAAATGGTCATTTGGAAGAATGGCATTCACATGGATTTTCTTTTGATGGAAAACAAAGTAGGATTTTTCTGTTAAAAACATTACCCAGTGTTGCCCTTGGCTGTTCAAGAGTTCTAGAAGTTTTAGGTGGGACAGAATCCAGAAATGGATCACTTGTTGCTGTTGGAATAAATGTCAACATTTATAAAAGCAGAAGGTCCCAAGAATAAAATACAAATTCATGAGTAATAAATTATGCCTCATATGGGAAAAAGTATCAAAAACAGTTGAAAGAGAGCGGACCAACATTTTTAAACTAGTGATTCATTAGGAGTGGAAGAGGAACTCACTTTTAAGAACATACATAATTTAAACATTAAAAGCCATGATAAAAACAATGTTGCATATATTTAACTTGTTTTCAACTGGTTTTTCACTTTTGTTTCTTAACTACTAGCTGAATTCACTCAGCATTCTATTTCATTTCCCCCCCTTATTTTCTGCTGCTATTCAAAATTATTTACCTTTATCATGGCACAAATAATGCTAAGATGAGGCTAAATATACAAAAAGTATCAGATATATAGCAATGTCTAGCAGAGACCAGTCCCATTTACTCCGAATCTCTCACAGTACCTAGTTTAGCAGATGCTTAATGAACACTTGATAAAAGGAACTGTTAGATTGAGTTGAGCTCATTTGTAGAAGGATCAGTAAGTGAATGTCAAAGATTAGACCCAACTGGACTTCCACAGACAAATCAATGACATGATTACTCTAGAACAGGATTTCTCACCTCAACATCATAGCCTGTTAAGGGGCTGCTGAGGCGGGCCGTGTAGGGAGGCTGTCCTGTATATTTGCAGGGGGTTGGCAGTATCCCTGGACTCTATCCACTAGATGTCAGTACCACCCTCCCCAGTTGTGACAATGAAAAATATCTTGGGCTGTTGCCAAATGCCTAGAGAAGTCTTCTACATTTGAGAACCACTGCTCTACAGAAAACTCTCTAAGAATCTAAAACCTTTTTGGAATGATATTGATAACAGAGCAATAGGGCCATTACATGACTTTGGCTCAGTGGCAACCAAATCTATCTGCATCTCCCACACGTGCAGAGCTTATTATTGATGGTGATAAAGAGATAATGGCTCAACAGAGAAATGGGTGGGATCCATCTCCCGGACACAGACTGCCACATTTCCCCTGAAGAGCTCCGAAGACTGTGCTTTCTCCCTCTGCAAAATTAAAAGCAAGAACTAGGTATAGTGCTATCAGAATGATCTGGCATCCAAAGAAAGCCTTGAGAAGCTGGATATACCTGTGTGGGGTTCTGACATTTCAGGCTCATCTGATGTTGTTGCAGGGCTTGAGAAAACATCATAAGTGGCTTTTAAAAAGAAAAGGCAAAACAAAAGAGAAGATGTTAATTTTGATGAATCTTAAAAGATTCCATGACATAATTTAATGCTGGTTACAAGGGAGTCTCACGTAGATGCTAGTGAGTTTTAGCCCTGGGCTACTGGTCTTGTCATTAATGCAGAAGCAATCACTGAGGCCGCCCCCCACTCCCACTCCCACTCCAAACTAAAGGCTTTTCCCCAGTGAACCTGGACACTGGTTTTAAGGGTGATGTGTGCATAGTGCTATATATTTATAATGAAGTGGTACCAACTCTAAATCAAAGAGCTTCAAAGAGTATAAACATGTATGAGTCAGAAGCAATTTGAGGAGAGATTTCCAAAGAAGGAAAAAGCCATCACATTGAAGCTTTTTGCACCGAGTCTACTGCTTGGTCTTCCTACCTAGTAAAAGTTACCATCATGGAATCTTATGTTTGGACACACTTTGTTTGCATAGCACTTTCTCACCTATCGTCTTATTTAACCCTCTCAACATCCCTGAGAAACAGGTGAGGTAGGCATCATCCCCACTTTCTAGATAATGGGGTGCTTTCTCCATTTCTTAGACAACAAAGTTGAGATTCACAATGGTGAAGACGTTTGTAGGTGGTCCCACACTGGGACTGTCAAGCTCAGCATATTTTCCATCCCATTAACAGGGCCAGGAAGAGCTAAGACCCAGCCTTTCCTCTTGCACCACACCTCCTGCCTCTTTCCCTAGAAGCAGCTTTCTTTCTATATTCCTTATAGTCCTTCTACAACCTAGGTGGATTTCAGGATCAATTTCACATACTACATAAAATAAAGCAAGCAGGGTGACCTTAGAAATAACAGTTGATTTTAACAAAGGGATACACTTCATGTCCGTGTAAGCACTGAATCTGTAAGCAAGAACAGCATCAAAATAAAAATGCTCTCTTTTCTGCACAAAGAGCTGTCACTACAAGAATGAGAGGTGAAGACAAAGCATTAATTGTTACGAGGTAGATGTTACTTTCCTTCCCCATTCAGAATGGCTATATGGAAATTCACAGGAAAATTTACTCAGCAGTTACTTGTAGTTCAGTGACATCGTAGTGATTTTGACAAAGCACTAGTTGAAGGTTTAAGAAAGATAATATCACACTGTGGGACACACTCTAAGACACAGAGAGGCCGTTCATACTGCACCACACACGAAAGAAACAGGAAACAGATTTCATTTTGTGAAGGGGAATCTACTGCTTTGCAAAATCTTCAAAAAATGGAAAGAACATTATGAGTCATGCAAACGTTCTAAGAGAAGATCTATAACATTGTGATGCAAGCTTTTCTTGAGTTTAGCTACAATTTTAAAGGGTCAGATAAGAACAATTAACTTTTTTTTTTGAAGATTTATTTATTTGACAGAGAGAGGGCATGAGTTGGGGGGGCGGGGGTACAGAGGGAGAGGGAGAAGCAGGCTCCCCAGCACCCCAGGATTGTGACCTGAGCCAAAGGCAGATGCTTAACTGTCTGAGTCACCCAGGCACCCCAAGAATGATTGACCTTTTAAAGGATGAAAATGCTGGCAGTTGCTGATCTGTGGCTAACTTTAAGCCAATTTCAAGTCATGGATCTAGCAAAGTCAGCTCTATCTGATTCTAAACAAGTTTGGAAAACTTTACCAACTTGTATTTCAATTTCTCATACCAGAAGTTATGACTAAATAGTTTGACTTTTATTTATATTAATGCTTGCTTTTGAAAAAGGCCACAACTGTCTATTACACTAAGTCCCACATTTCCCTTATATCTAGTAACGCTGAACCAGCTTTCTTCGATTCTGTACTTTTTGTACCGAGAGGTATTTATTTGCCCTCTTTCTACTTTTATTCTGGAGGTTCCAAGCCAGGCTGCCATCTTCCCTCATGTTATTCCTAGAAGGCATATAGTAGAGAAAGAAGCCCTCCTTCCAGCATCCGATGGCCATTATGGCTCATGTTGGGAACTTCGAAATGTCAGGGACCTCTAACTTCCAAATATTTTTTCAAATATACTTAAGATTAAAATAACACATCTGCCAGGAGGCCTGGTCCCTGCTATTCGCATTTCTGGAGTTTCTGAGAGTTGAGTAAGTTAAGAACAAGAGAGCTAACTACTCATAGACACTGCTTGCTTGTAGTTTTATGCTGTTTGGACAGCTTTGAGAGACACACTCTCACCTCACTTGGCTCATGGGTTGAACATGCTTTTATGACTTTGGAGTATAGATGTCGGAGGAAAGAACAGTGTCAGAAAAGGAGTTCCCTAAAAATCAACAGTTCTTGATTTCATTACAAAATTCTTGTATATGTATTTCTGTACCAGAATAAAATGAATGAAATGGTTAGACATCCCTGGCTTTTTACAATGCTACTCCAACTATGAAAGTGATAGATAGCTAAGAGTTCAGAGCAAACCTTTCTATTTGTTGGACACTCTACATGCTATGATGCATTAGGCAAACATCTTCTTCACCAGTGTTTACTTCAGTGGATGAAATGTTCCTATGTGATGTTAAGCAGATTCTCTAATCTTGCATTCACAGAACAGAAATTGGACCAAAAGTTGCAGAACCAATCTAATGCAAGTAAAATAGGTAGTTCAATTCAAAGGTTAGAAAAAGCAACTATTAACTTTCTTTAAAAAAAACAACAACAACAGCAGCAGTAATGACTGATTACCAAATTTTACTTTTGTATTTTCCAGAAACAGCAGTGGTATGAAATAAGGCATAGTACCATTTTCTCATTTGCTCAAAATTTACTAAAACCACACTGCTAGATTATGTGTTGTTGGTTGCTTTAGTTTTTAAAAACTGATTAAATGCAAATTCCATCAAAAAAATGCTCTGATATTTCTTTGGAAACATATGATGGCACACAGATAAGGCATTTCCAATTACCAAGAATTTGTCAATGTATTTTTATTCAAATTCCAAATATTGGTAACTATGTGAAAGCCTTTCCTTTTTAAACAAATTCTTAGATGAAAGATCTCATTAGGACAGAGATTACATCAGTCATGCTCATTAGGCACCCCAAGGTTTATTTTGCCCCAGAGTCTGGTACATGGTAGAGACTCAATAAAATTAAAAGAAATAATTATTCTATTAATTAATAGAATTAATAGAGTTGACCTGCAAGATGGCCGTTATAGTGAACAAATACCAGTAGGTTTGACAGCTGGGTAGTTTATGCTCTTGGTGAGGACAAATGAAAACAAATGAAGAGGCCCCTTTAATTATCTTATGATAAACATACGTGCACACACAGATCTCTTCATTCACTACACAATTAATTACCTGCCACATGCTTATGTGGCCATCGCCTGCCATGGAAATAGAATCCTAAGAACATATATGAAGGAGCAATGGGAAAATACTACAGGACTATCAATAAACAGCTAGACGAGAAAAGCATTTAGGAACACCACACACAGAGTTCTCAGGACCCTTGAAATAAATAAATAATGCTTTCCTCAGTTCGTGGAAAAATAAAATACCTCTCTGGTTGGCCTTGAAATCTGTGAAAACAGTGCCTACAAGAAAATGTTCCTGAAGCAAAACCAAACACTGATGCTGTAAATCTCAAAGTGAATCTGTAAACCATCTGCTGCCCTTGAATCTTATTGTCTGACTCTCAGAGCATCAACACCACCACTCATCCCTACTTTTCTCCCTCTCTAGGGCTTCATCTAGCTGGGTGGGCCAGGTCCTGTGCTCATCATCACCTCACAGGGAGGCAGTAGGGTCCAAATGCAGAGAGGTCCATCCCTTTTCAACCACTCTGAGCAAACCACCTGTGGCCACAACATTCCAACCATTATACCACTCCTAAGGGGTGCCGGTCATTCAGCTTTCAGGTCTTTAAAGGATTTTGAGAGCTGAAGTGCATATTGTAATTTACTGACGTTCTACCAAGTACAGAAAATAATTAGTGGATTCCCAAAGTGGATTCAAATGAAGAGACTGAGGCTGACTGTTTCCAGTTTGGACTCTCTTGTCAAGGGCAAGCCTCTAAAGAGAACCGTTTGTTGTTCAAGGGGAAGAAATTATGTCAGAAGAAGGAGTCATCTTAGCACTAAGTCACAGTACATTTGGAGGGAAAAATCAGTCTGGATATGCTGAGGAAAGAACAGACAGGAGAGTTTTCTGAGGATGAAAGTAAACATGTCGAATCATCTTGGGTTATAAAAAGAAACCATTTTTTTTTTGTTTGAATTGGGCTTTAAATCTCTCCTGGGACTAAGTCTTTTTAAGGGATGCTGATCAAGGAAGTTTAAGAGCTTAACACTGATGACATTATAAAGCCAGAAATGAAAAGCTGATTTCCACCCTCCCCCTCCAATGATATAAAGGCCGTTAGAAATCATGCATATGCCCCAGCTGTGGGATGATACAGACACAGCATTTATGCTGCTTCCCCCATCTCTGATGCCCATAGAAAAACACAACCAGTCAGCCATGCATCATTTTACTCCCTGAGCCTAGAAAGGGTCTCAGAGTTTATAGAATGATTCAGGCTATACTCTAATACAACAGTGTGGCTGTGTGATACCTTCTTGCCATGGGAATAGGACATCAGACCATTCCATGAGGAGCAGGGTCTCTTTACATAACAATGCACATATCCTTTCCCTTCCTCGTAAAAAACATTCAAATGAGTAAAATGAAGATTCAAGAATCATTATATGCAAGCTTAGAGTCTTTTTATTTTCTCTCTTCCTTCTTCTTCCTTCATTCCTTTCTTTTTGGTACTTTGTTGTTATTGTATTATTATTACTATTGGATGTCTGCAGCAATTCTGGAACGTTGGCATGGACAGTGTGGTGGGAAGAGGAAGCATTCATTCCAAGAGTCCATTGTATTAAGGAAAAGATTATAGGGCACCTCTCATGTACTGTGAATCTCTGAATTAGATTTAGTGATTTACACACTCTTCTTTTTACACATTAGTTCTAAGACATAGCGACCCAATGAAAAAAATGTATATATGGAAACTGAGGCTCTAAGAGCTTAAATCACTTGTCTATAGTCACATAACCACTAGACAGTTGAGTTTGGTATTAATCCAGCTTTGTCTCACTCTGTAGTTCACAGATTAGTGATCGCATTCGCAATAAGATTGAACTTCAGAAACTGGCCAACCTTTCTCACAGACAACTTGATGTTTCTTAAAAATCTAGAAAGCACCTGAACCTAATAAGATTTAATTAACTCTGTTGGGAAGCTGTTCAACAAAAAATTTCAAAGCAAGCTGCATGACATTGTTTCACTCTTAACTTGAATGCTTTGTTAAAGAGAAGCTTAGTAAAGAAATGCATGAGGACTTAGTTTTTGCTCCTCTACCCATTCAGGGACAAGCCTCTCACTTATCTCCTTAAAAGAAAATGATAGCTCCCTTTACTTCCACGGACTTTGAGAGGATCAGTATGATGGTATACATACAACCCTTTGAATCTCTTAATAGACAACAAATAATGATTTGTCCAAATACAAGACTATATTATTCCAGTGAAGAGATAAATCTAACAAGTACATGCACATGCATGCAAAGATTTTTTAAAAGATTTTTGTTTATTTGAGAGAGATGCAGCACTAATGAAAGATTAGGGCAAATAAGCTAAAAGTGGGGAAGAGTATGTTTGATGACTACACTTCTCAGATTTTCTGGGATACTCCAAATGCCAAATACCCTGTCCTACTCTTTCTTTCATCAACTGTTCTTCTTCACTTCTAGTTAAGGATTAAGATATTCAGTTATAGAATTACTCCCATTTTTTTGGCAGCAGCCATTCCAGAGCAAAGCATCTCTTCCTTCCACATCCAATATAATAAGTCCTTTCTAGCACCCTCTTACCAAGAGATTCCACAGTTTCTCATTTCTGCATTCCCTATTGTTGCAATGATTAAAACACCTAACTTGGTTCAAAAACATGTGTGATTCTAGTGGTCTTTGGCCAAAGGGAATTGATATAGTAAATATAGGTACACTGTATCCCAACAGAGAAAGCAAAATGTTTTCATTTTGTTCATTCATACTAGCTAAAATATATCATTTCTTCAAAGGATACAACTAAAAATGGGACCAATGGTTTTATGGACCAGTGTTCCAATACTATCTCTACCACTCTTCTTAATTTCAAAAATAATCACATTAGGAAACCATGGTGAGTAAAATAATTATATACACTGAAACTAAATAGGAAAGTAAAATAATTATATACACTGAAACTAAATAGGAAATAGAAACTTAGTACATATATAAATTCACACAAAATCAATCACAAGAGACAGGAAAGGCTGCAATGAATGGAAGGATGGCATGAATATATCAATATATCCAATCACATTATTAAATTAATTAAATTTCATTTCAAATTAAAATAAGTTTTAGTTTGAAATTTAACATGAAAGATGTCACAGAACCTTTATTTACGAGATAGAGGCATTGTGGGCATTAGTAGAAATAAGAGCTACTTAATCACCCACTTTGAGAAACTAATCTTATACTGACCGGAGGACTCTCACACCATAACTGACCACATTTAATGATTCTTACTTACACTGTGTGAAATAGTATTAACTAGTGATAAAGTAGTGCTTCTCAAACTTTATTGATCATACCACTTACCTGGAAATCTTTTTTAAAGAGCAGATCCTGATTCAAAAGATTTGGAGTAGACCCCAAGATTCTGCCTTTTTAACAAGGTCCCCAAGGATGCCAATGCTTCTGGTCTAAGGATCATACTAAGTAGCAGAAGTATAAAATTTAAATGTTGTGAGGGAAGGCTAGGAAGTTTCTAGAGCCAATGTTCATGCCTGAAATCAATACCTACTGAACAGTTACAGCTCATAACAAGCCCCAACACTTCATCCAAAGTGGGTTGGCAGTCAATAGTTGCAAGCTCTCTGGCAGCCTAAGGTTGCTCTGGCCGTAGTGAGGTAACTGGATAATGCAAGTGCTTCCTGCAGCATTAGCCACTATTCATACTCTGTCAGAGCAAGACCAGAATACTCCTTTTCTGGAATCGAAGGCAAAAGGAACCTTTCCTCTATTAAGATCTTTAATCTCCTCCATCTTTGTCTCTTTGGAACCCTACAATCCTCATTTCCTAACATATCTCCTCACTACCCAAAGTTTGGTTTGATTCAGGTTTTATATATAGTTCATGTCCTAGGCATTAATACTTCATAAATGGTTTCCTTGAAGTTTTGGTCAGTTCACTCTTGAATAATTATAGACATCAAAAAAACTATATTCTACTCAAGGGAAACCTAGCTGACCCTATGCCCTCAAGGTTAATAACCCAAAAGCTGAGAGACGAAATGGAACTAAGAGTTCATCTAGTTTACTTTGCTTTGTGAGCTGTAATCTTCATGAATGATATGGGAGTCAGGCTATGCACATCATAGTGCATCAGATAAACCACCAAACAGACTACAGACTAGTTGTTGCTCGGTGCAGCTGTGCCTGTGGGATGGCTCCACTTGAAATTCTACCCAGAATGCAGATTTTAGATTCAGGTGACCTGGAATGCTCAAGATATTTTTGCATTCACATTAATTGCATTTGAGTTTCAGGGTCAGTAACTCCAGGAATGAAGCCTTAGATTCAATTTGATATTTCTCTGGATTGGCTGACAACCATAGCCAACTTTCAGTATTTTCCCACTTGAAAGGGGAGACTATAATAGATATGCTTGGGTCATGTGGTGCCATCCTTTTCTCTCTTTGCTGAGATCTGAGCCCATCACATGTAAGAGAGAAAGAATAATTTGACTAAAATCCATGCCTCTGAAGGCACATTCTCACCCTTTTTCAAAACAGTCCTCTTTTGGAATCCTTTCTGGAGGATGCCACAAAATGTCAGTGTACTTAACTTCATTACATAAACTTCCAACTACATTACATACTGCATAGTATTTACTCAAAACATTACATCTAGAAGGTTCACAGAATTTAAATTCAAACAAGTGAAACAAAAATCGCAGAAGTAATCATACAAAGTAGTTTCTGAGGTTTTCTTATAACTCTCACATGCTGACCATTCTTTTTAGTTATCTGCTAGACAGCAAAGAAAAGATGTATAAGAGATCTCTTTTTAAGTGAGGAAAACTGTTTAAGGGGAAACTGTCTCCCTCATCAGTTTTAGTGGTGAAGCACAGAATTCTCAGGAGAAAAAAAAAAAACAATTGCCACAGTTTACAAAAGAACAAACTAAGACCCAGGACAATAGAGAAAAAGTACTCAAGTATATTTTTAATGAGAAAGCCAGAACTAGAATCAAAGTCCATTGTTAATGTCAAAAACCATGGTGTTTCCTCCATATCACAAAATGCTTACAGATTTTAGGATTTAGCAATAACTTGCACATAGTGAGCTCTCAAATGTTCACTAAATATTTTTGTTGGGAAAAAAGCAAATTATCTATCTACAAAAGAAACATTATGCTGATAATGCTAATTCAAACCCATGATATGCTATTTTTGATACTGTTCTCAATGTCGTAAAAGATGTCTCTAGAATATCCATGAGCCAATGTACAGTTCATCTTCTAGCCACACTTCCGATTATCTATCCAGATATCAAAACACAGATTTTTAAAACAAAAATAAAACTATTTTGCGTTCTCATTGAGAAAAACATGACATTCCTCTAAGTATCAAGAATGGATTATAGCTTTACCATTTACTACAAGTATTTTGATAATCAACTAGGGAATCTATAAAAATAAAAACAAGAGAAGTTATTCAATATTGTCGGTCTAATCTATTTTTTAACAAAGAATAAAATTACCAGTTCGAGGTGAGAGAAGTTTGGAATCTTCCGATGTTTTACTTGTAGGCACAATCCATGGCTTTTTACTTGAAGCTACAGCAAAAAGAAATGGAATTCATTGAGGTTTCTTTGTTTGTTTTTGTTTTGTCTTGTTTTGTTTGGAGAAGAGAAAGGGACAGAAATAGGTTGTTGGGATGGTTAAGTGGCTACCAGGAGCTTGCAATAAAAACATGTGCTAATCCAATCCAAAGTTATTTTATATCAAGAAATCAATATGCATCTATCCAGAGACCATTTGATTAGTGATCAGAAAGAGACCAGATTTGGGGAGTGCCTGGGTGGCGCAGTCGGTTAAGCACGCAACTCCTGGTTTTGGCTCAGGCCTGATCTTAGGGTTCTGAGATCAAGCTCTTCCTCAGGCTTCCCCACTCCGTGCCTCCTGCTTGAGTTTCTCTCTCCCTCTTCCTCTGCCTCTCTCCAACCTGCCCACCCTGTGCGCGTGCATGCTCACACATGAGCTGTCTCTCTCACTGAAATAAATCTTAAAAAAAAAGAGAGAGAGACAAGAGTTCAGTGTCATACTTTCAGCATTTTTTCAGGATAAACTCCAAACCTGTATAAAATTAACATACTGATGATTGTTACTGTATTTGAAGAAAATGTAATCAGACAAATAGATTTTTTTCTGTTTGTTTTTAAATCAACCCCTTGTTTGGCTGAGTTAATTAAGCTATCACTACCCCTATCTTAAAGCCAGCTTCAAGGTGCTGCTATTACCCAGAGTGCCCTCAGGCTTCTCAAAGGAGAAGGGTGTGTTTGCCTGAGGAAATTCTGGAAGCCTTTTCGGAGCTGCAATGAAACACATAACAAAAGTTATAACCTGAGGTACAAGTAACAGAAAAGAGATTTTTCAAAATCTCTAGCTTGCAAAAACAGAAAAACAAACACAAAAAAGCAAACTACTCCTGTCAAGTGAGGTATTAGTATTATTTCTTACTCTTGTGGTTTTGATGCTGGATATTATAATAATGCTTCTTTTTCTATTTTTTTTTATAATCAAGATCCTAAATTGGAGGGATTTAGGTTCTTCTTTTCACCCTAACTACTGTCTTAATTTCTTTAGTCCTGCATATGTGTGCCCTCACATAAATTTCATCTTAAATCAAGCAGCAAACACATCTGAACTAAAAAAGTGTCCATTGAATAAAAAGAATCAAATAGAATATCAGAATGTGACCACCAAAAAGAAAAGACACCAAATTATTTGTCATAAAGATTCTGTAGGATCCTAAATTGTAAAATTATAACGGTTAAAGGCTTGATGTTGGGGAGCTTACTGTTCTAGAAACCATGTGTCCCTTCTTTCTTATGAGGAGATAAATTTGAATGAATTAGCCTAGGGATTTCTTTAAAGCATGCATAAAACTTCCAAGGTAATAACAAGCTGCAATGTTGAGTATTTTTTACCTAGAGTGCTCAAGGGCAATTCAAACCTAGGTATTAGAATAGTTTGCAGGATTTCCGGCGTCCTTTCGCTGAGAACTAAAATAAAGAAGAATTCGGTCAGCAACTCCTTGAGGCAGGATTTGACATTGTGGCTCACACTTAATCATGGGAAGCATGCTCATAACACAGTGTGCACAGGGCAGCTGATGCCTGTCATGGAAATAGCTGGCTCCCCCAGGAAAAGCTTCACCTCGCTGTTGAAATGTGAAGGTATAGTTTCAGAGGGCATGACATGGCATGGGAGATCAACATGACAAGTACACAAGAAAAGACATGCTGCTCCTTTTCTTCAGTAGAAGACAGCAAAGCAAGACTCTCTTGGGCCAGGAAGCAGCTAACTTGCACGACATGAAATTCTTATTAAAAAGCAGGACACTTTAGGGGATTCTCCTCAAGTTTAGTGCACAGAAGCCTCAGGAAGCCTATTGAAACAGAAAGCACAGACACAGTCAAGACTTCCAGGTTTCTCCCACCCCTCCAAGATTTGTGGGTTAAAAGGCTGGCATTCTCGTTTTTTTCCTATACATCCCAAGAGACTGGTAAAAGGTGTGTGTAGTCGGTATCTAGCATCCTGAGCTGCCTAGAATATCAGTCACCAGGATCAAGGCATGTTGTTAACTCTGTAACGGAATTGGCCCAAGAAATGGGAAAGTTAACAACTGCCAATAAAGGAGAGAAATAAAAGGAATGGGGGAACTAAGGCATTGGGGTTACTTTTTGTTTTTATGAGTGTTGAGAGTTAAGAAAAAAAAAAGTTGTTAGAATTACCTAGTGTTTCTTCTGAAAAGTCTAATGCACTAGACACAGTGGGTTTCATGGTCCTTGGCATTGACTCAGGTGTCACTGGAAGGTAAAAAAGACAACTTTACAAATTCAGATAAAATAATGAAGCAACCAAAGATCATAAGGTGCTTTTGTTGCCCTTTAGAATTAGTAACTGACACTTAAATTGAACAATTCTTTTCAAGTTAATTAAGGACTCCCTGGCTTGCTCCAGATGCCTGAGCTGACACTTCTTCCAACCCTTCCTTGCTGAGTTTGGTCCACTTTCCCTGTGTTCCAAAAAGCACAGTGAGCCGACCTTGGTGAAAGCACTTTTAATCATAATTTTTTTCCTTGCCTGTCTTTTTCTTTCTTATTATCTCCAGGGCTCAGCATAATGTCTGGGGTATTGTCAGCAAGCATACGACAAATATTAAATGAATTAATAAATGGGCAAATTAAAGAATGACCCAAGGCAACAAGGTTTATTGAGAACTATTACATTAAAGATTCCTCTCTTCCAAACTGCAGTCAGCATGCAAAGCTTGGAACTGGATTGTAATTATGGTAAGGAATCAAACGCTCAGCCGCAAGACACAAAATAAACACAACACTGAAAAATAAGGTGTAGTGTTTGCCTAAGCGTTTCTGAGTAGGAAAATTCTGAAGAAGGTTTGGATGAGAACGAAGAAATCTGTATACTCTCCCGCCAGATGCTGTGCTGAGAGAGGAAAGTATAATGGGAAAAATGGGTTGGATCTTTGGGGCAGAAAAGAACTTAGAGTCATCTACTGGGTCATTCCTATGTTTTTCTTGGTATCGACAAATTATATTGAAATTAGAAAAATTACCTAGGAATTTTGTTTGAATAGAGTATTCTAGCACCTTAGATAGTTCGTACCTTTGTCCTAACACCCATGAAGGTGGGGCATAGAAGGTCCATCTTCCATGTAGGTAGGAGCCAAGACTTCTTACTCTGTCAGAAATAGTCCTACTTGGATAGGTTTCTTCAGATCAAGTTATTCTATTACCTCACCAATCTTTATCTTTTCTGGACCAGTTATGAATCCAAGAGTTTAGTGCAAGGTCAATAATCACTGATATTTCAACTTATTGCAATTTTGTGGATTAAAAAATTCACTTTAGATTGAAGATGTTTTGCTAAATGTGGATTTGGGGAAATTCTGGCCAAATGTTTGTTTTACTGGGTCCTGGATGAGGTGGTACTGCTCTGGCAAAAACTTTGTGGTTCAAAGAGTAACACGTCCCCAGTGGGCCAGACTTAGGCAGTTCATTCAAAGAAGAAAGGCTGTATGTTTGTTAGTAAAGACTGATACACTATGGGGAAAATGTATCCCACATTTATTCTTTAAAGTACTTTCACTGAACTATTTTATATTTCTTTATAGTAGGATTATTAATCTTCCATAGATTAACCTTCCATAGAACAATTAATCTAATTGTCCTAAATGATTCTAGGGCACTTTCATAGTTATCATGCTAATGGGTTTCAAAGGAATTATGGCATTTTGCTAAACTGACCACTTGTGAAAGAAATGAAAAATGAGCTCACATCTTCATATGAAAGGAAAACACGTGAACCATAGTATTTTACATTTTAGTTTAAAAATATCCTAAACATTGAGGTGACAACTTTCACTTAGTGTGAAAAATACAGCTTCCATATTATATATTGGGTCATATGATTCCATAGTTCCTTCTGCATCAGCTGTTTTTCCAAATGTTAAACTAAGGATCTACAATCTCTTATCGTTTGTGCTTTGATGAAAATTAATCTCCTAGTGGCCCTTCACCAGAAAAAAGTATAAGCTCATCAATCATTTACCATTTCTCAAAATATTTATTCTCTCAAAGTTAACAACATAAGGATCTCATTACCTGTTATGGGCTGTGCTGGGATTTTTTCTACCTCTGGTGTTTTAGATTCAGCAGGTAATGCCAACGTTTCATTCTTAGCTAAGAAGTCAGAGAAAAAACAGTCACCTCACTTCTTCATAACACAGTGCCCAAATATAATGCATTCAAAACATCAAGTAACAGATTATTTCAAAAAATCAGTTTTGCTCTTAATTCTTCCCACCAGGCAGTCAACAAATTTATTGTGCATTTCAACGAGGGATTCTTCAGAATTCCATCTCATGAACTCTAGGTACTTCTTTAAGATTTAAATTGGCATTGGGATGAAGAAATAAAATCACAACATAACTTAAATACAATTATAAAGTCATCCCTTTCACAATGATAATAGAAGAAATCAGTTTTCAGTCTGTATTATGGAAGTCTGATCATTTTCGGGAGCTGATCATTTTCGGGAGTGTTCTAAGATGCTAGACACAGGTGTCACAAGTGTTACCGTGTTTGCCATATCTAACGGTCATGGGTGTATTTTGAATTCATGTGTACATGAAGTTGCACAGCATTTTTGCCCAACAGAAATGTTAAATACATTGTTCAAATTAATTGAGCAGGGCATAACGAGAAGGAACTCTCTGAAATAACTAAAAAAGCAAGTCCAATAGAAATTTATGGTGACTTCCATTCTTAAAATATTTAAATTTAATCAACATTTTTTCTGTTGTAGTCACAGCTTTTGTTTAGAACCATTGTGATTGTTAGCATAGGGGAAAAATTCAGATTATAGATTTTTATGAATGTTGGTCTTGTTATTTTCAAGGTGTACCATGGTAAGCATTTTTGTTTGTTTGTTTTGTAAGTGTGAGATTATAAGGTTTTTCTTTAGTGCTCTCTTTCAGGGTCCTTTTCTCTCTTAAAACACCTTTGTTAAACCATAAGAGACTCTTAATCTCACAAAACAAACTGAGGGCTGCTGGGGGGAGGGGGGTTGGCAGAGGGTGGTGGGGTTCTGGACATTGGAGAGGGTATATGCTAGTGAGTGCTGTGAAGTGTATAAACCTGGCGATTCACAGACCTGTACCCCTGGGGCTAATAATACATTATATGTTTATAAAAAATAAAAAAAAAAAGACACCTTTGTTAATCCTCTCCTTCCTGTGTAACAGCCTGCATTCTCAGTTGTTTCCTTGGCTGACTAGGGCTATTTATTTATTTTAACCTACAAATCCTATATTTTATTTTTTTATTATTGATTTTTGTGTTACTGATCTGACCTTTTTTTGTGAATCTCTTTTATTTTTTACTTGTTATTTTTTAAATATTTTTTATTGTGCTATGTTAGTCACCATGCAGTACATCATTAGTTTTTGATGTAGTGTTCCATGATGCATTGTTTGCATATAACACCCAGTGCTCCATGCAATACATTCTCTCCTTAATACCAATAACTGGGCTATGCCATTCCCCTATACCCCTCCCTTCTAAAACTCTCCAATGGAATATTACTCAGCCATCAGAAAGAATGAATACCCAACTTTTTGCACCAACTTGGTTGGGACTGGAAGAGATTATACTAAGTGAAATAAGTCAAGCAGAGAAAGTCAATTATCTTATGGCTTCAGTTATTTGTGGAGCATAAGGAATAGCAGGGAAGATATTAGCGGATCCTATACTTTCAAACAAATGCTCTGAATTACTTTGCTTTAGCTCCTTATATTAAATACAGGCCCTCAGCCAGCAATCACATTAGCCTAAAATTGGGCTGTTAATGGTGGGGGAGGGGGGTAAGCTACCTTCTCAAGAGACATTTGTATTCTTTACAAATCACTAATTCCTTACAAAGGCATACTATATATCTAAATACGTTATTTCAGATGTCAGAGAAATTGGTAGGTGGGGAAGATATTTGCATGAAAGAACTTTTATGTCTCTTACCAACCCATGAGTACTCACCTACACTTTCTATAGACAACTGGAGTTTTGGCAAGAGCAGAGTAAAATGCCACAAGAATATGGTCTAAATCCCAGGAAATTCCCTTTCCTCTCTGATTCTTCTGTACCTTTTTTCAACACAGTTGTTTCCTTTCATTTTTGGCAGGCTAAGTCTTGGCTTTGGCAAACCCTTTGTATGCCCCAGGGAGGGGTGTGTGTAATATTAGCTTTCTTGTTTATTTCTCTCATTATTCACACCATGTGTTCTTAGAACAAAAGTTATTAATTTCTTGATGTCCCATGATGGGCCCTGCTGGAATGAGGATATTATTTTTAGGATTTACCCCCTCAAAAAAAATAGTACTTTTCTGAATTGCAGTGTTAAGTAACTTCAGGTAAGTTGACTTCTCCCTTGCTGGTATAAAGAACTATTTATAAGTATCTCTTTCTATTAAAAACAGTAAACTTAAAATGTAAATTTTAAATACAGTCTGTCAAGTGGCACATTTGATGGATTTGCTGGGCATTTTCAAAGATACTAGCTATCAAGCTCTTCGATGCATAAGAAATTTGCCATATGTTAAATTTAAGATGGTGTTTCCACAGAAAAATAAGTCAAAAAATGTATTTATTGTTTGCATACAATTTTTCTTTACTGAAATCACACTCAATCCTGAAAGTGTTTAGTGAATCATATCAGAAAGATAAAAGGACAAACTAAATAAAACAAATGCACTGTTTTTATTCTCTAAAGGAAACAGAAAGACTGAATGAGTATTAAGGTAGTGCTTGGAACTTAGCAAACCCCCAAAAGTTTAGGAAATATCACTCAAGACTAAACACAACATGCTCCAGTTCAAAACTGACAGTGGTGGTCTGGGTAAAACTGCTCATTTTCAACCTCCTTCACAAATTCTGTATTTTGTAGTTTTGCTAGTTGGATTAGGGATCACACAAGCAAGAGACTGGTCATTTCCTTTCTTCCCCCCTCCTTCCAAACAAGACTTTCCTAGGGGCAGTGTAGGGTAAGGCATATAGGCTCCGGGCAGGGAACAGGGGAGCACAAGAACACTGAGCACTGGATTCTGAACATAGGTTCAGTGAGGAAAGCTGATTTGGAAGGTTCCTGGATTTTAGCACAGCATTTAGATATTGCAGGGTTTGATGACAGAGTTTTATAGTTAAAAAAGAGGTGATCAAGTCTGATGTACAAATTAAAGTAATGATGTCTAAAGTCACTCATCTACATTCTCAGAGGTAACTCACTCTGGGACTAATAATTTGTAGTTATGCCAGAGAGTAACTCTTGGTCATTACGTGTTGACTGAAAGTAACCACACAGGGGTCCGGGGATCTATTTCTGCACCCACACAAGGTGAACATTCATTTATGTAAGTATGAAAATTCTTCTCTAGTGCCTGATTCAGAGAAAATATTCTGCATTTTTTAGTCTTGTTCAATGTCTACCATATCATGCCATCTCCTTCCATATTTATCAATAGCTCAAGACTGTCTCCCAAGACTATGGAAGGGTGGTTCTTAAAGTATGGTTCCCAGGCAAGGTGGCTTCAGTATCTCTTGTGTGCTAGTTCGAAAGGCAAATTCTTGGGTCCTACCCCTCATCTACTGAACCAGGAACTCTGCAGGTGGGTCCCACAGTCTAGGCTCAGAAGCTCACCAGGCTTCTTTTGCTCCATCAAGCTTGAGATGCTGTGATATACAGAGAGTCCTGACTAATTTGATACTCAATGCAGCAACTAATTTACCCCAGGGAGCACTGCAATTATTCCCTGGGCTCCTTTTAAAGGTTTTGGGTTTTTTTTGTTTGTTTGTTTATTTGTTTGATTCCCTCAAATGGTTATGTTTTTACTTATTTTTTAGTTTTTTAAAGATTTATTCATTTATTTATTTATTTGACAGACAGAGATCACAAGTTGACAGAGAGGCACACAGAGAGAGAGGGGGAAGCAGGCTCCCTGCTGAGGCAGAGAGGCAGGCAGAGAGAGAGAGAGAGGGAGAGGGGGAAGCAGGCTCCCTGCTGAGCAGAGAGCCTGATGCGGCTGGATCGCAGGACCTTGAGATCAGGACCTGAGCCTAAGGCAGAGGCTTAACCCACTGAGCCACCCAGGCACCCCTGTTAGGTTTTTAAAGTACTGAAATTAGGGGCACCTGGGTGGCTCAGTGGGTTAGAGCCTCTGCCTTCAGCTCTGGTCATGATCCCAGGTCCTGGGATGGAGCCCCGCATCAGGCTCTCTGCTCAGCAGGGAGCTTGTTTCCTCCTCTCTCTCTCTCTGCCTGCCTCTCTGCCTACTTGTGATCTCTGTCAAATAAATAAATTAAAATCTTAAAAAAAAATACTGAAATTATATCAAGCTCTTTCTACAAGTAAGAGGCAGTATCAGTCTCAAGTAAATAATATTTGAACACACCTGAACTCTACATCAGCTCTCATTGAAAACATCTCATGACCCCACTTGACAGTACAGTATAACAATTTTCTAACAATCACTCTATTTGAAAATTTTACCTAGATAAATATATGTATTTTGGATAATTTGATAAATGTTCACTTTTAAAAATAAATATAAGCATACATTATATGTTATATAATATATAATAACTATTACCTATAGAATGTGATTTATATAAATATTTCCAACACTCCAATCTCTCTGCCCTCTTTGTTTTTTTTTTAATCATGGTAAAATACACGCAACATAAAATGTATGATCTTAATTAACTTTTTCAGGTGTACACTTCAATAATATTAAATACATTCATAATGTTGTGCAACCATCACTACTGTCCACCTCCAAAACTCTTCTCATCTTATGAAAGTAAAACTGTGTCATTAAACACTAACTTCCCATTTCCCTCTTCCTTCCATTCCCTAGCAACCACCATTATATTTCTGTCTATAAATTTGACTGCTCTAGGTACCTAATGTAAGGGGAATTATACTGTATTTGTCTTTTTGTGACTGGATTATTTCACTTAGCATACTGTCCTCATGTTTCATCCATCCTGTAGCATGTGTCAGAATTTCCTTCCTTCTTAAGGTTGAATAATATTGCATTGCATATATACCCACATTTTGCTTACCCATTCATTCTTTTTTAAATTTTTAAAAATTCTTAAAATTCTTACTTAGATTCTGGTTAACATACAGTATAGTATTAGTTTCAGGTTTAAAATATAGTAATTCAACACTTGCATACATCACCCAGAGCTAGTCACAAGTGTGCTCCTTTATTCCTATCTCCCATTTAACATCCCCCCACCCACCTGGTAACCATTGGTTTTTCTCTATAGTTAAGAGTCTGTTTCTTGATTTGTCTCTCTCTCTCTCCTTTCCCCCTCTTTGCTCAATTGTGTTGTTTCTTAAATTCCACATGAGTGAAATCATATGGTATTTGTCTTTCTCTGAGTTAGTTTACTTAGCATAATACCTCTAGCCCCATCCATGTTGTTGCAAATGGCAATATTTCATTCTTTTTGGTGGTGAAGTAATATTCCATTGTGTATAGAGATCACATCTTTACCTATTCATCAGTTGATGGACACTTGGGTTGTTTCCATAATTTGGTGATTGTAGATAATACTGTTAGAAACATTAGGGTGCCTACACCTTCATTTGTTGATGGGCACATGAGTTGCTTCCATGCTTTAGCTATTGTGAATAATGCTAGTGTGAACATAGATGTCCAAATACCTCTTTGATAACTTTTTCCCAGTTCTTTTGGTTTTATACCCAGAAGTGGAATTGCTGGATCATGTGGTAATTCTATGTCTGATTTCTTGCCACGGCAGCTGTACCATTTTTTATTCCCAATAACAGTGCACATGCCTGTCCCTTACTATTTACTTTGAGATGCCCCAATAGCTCATTTGCTAGATTCCTTGGGTATCCTAGGACCATCAGTGCTAGTACTTAGTCACCACCACGTTCAAAAATGGAACATTACTGCTTACCTAACTGTGTCTTGATTGCATCGGAAATCTCAAGCATTATGGATGTAGGAAGTTTCACAGTGGTTTCATTAAGGCCTGGAATAATAAGATGAACTGCAAGGAAATAGAATAGGGTAAGAGAAAGAAAGTGCATCATGACATAAAATAAAGCTCAGAGCACCAGATAACAAAATAAAGCTTCGTACTTATATGGCATCATCAATTTTAACTCAAACCTAAAAAAAATACGATTGTACTTTAAACAGATTTTTTTTAAACTTTCAGAACTGAATTGCAAAATCCTCTAGCTTTTAATCCATAGACTCAAAAATAGTAAAATGGCTGTTTAACATATACCGTGAACAAAATACCATTATTAATAATAACTTTTGGGACGCCTGGGTGGCTCAGTTGGTTAAGTGGCTGTCTTCGGCTCAGGTCATGATCCCAGCATCCTGGGATCAAGTCCCACATCGGGCTCCTTGCTCAGCAGGGAGCCTGCTTCTCCCTCTGCCTCTGCCTATTACTCTGCCTGAGCTTGCACTCGCTCTCTCTTTCTCTCTCTCTAATAAATAAAGAAATAAAATCTTAAAAACTGCTCAGTAAAAAAAAAAAAATAATAATAATAACTTTTAAAAGAGCAGTTCTATACAACATGGACTCTCTCCTAACAACAACAACACTATGGTTCAAGTAAGATGGGTGCCATCATTCCCACTAGGCATGGGCTAGGGTTGTTTCTCTAACACACACTCATAGAGGTAGCATCTCTTAGCTCCCAGCCTGGCATGGACACAAGCCAGAATGCTCAATATCAAAAGGAAATGAACCAATATCAATTTAATAGATCTGCTAACAATGTAAAATTCCATAAGTGCCCTATTATCCAAAAGTAGCCTGACGTGCTTACTCTAAGTACAGATACCAAGATACACTCACCTAATATTGTTCCTCCAAAGGGAGTCTTATCTGGGGATTTAGTTGAAGCCTTGTGAGTAACATTCTGAATCACTGTGGAAATACAAAAGGTAACAGTATGATGGAAAAAAAAATAGTCAGGAAGCAGTAAATAGCTGTAATGTGAAGACATCTGTACTGGGGAAGCCCTAATATAACTTTTTATTTAATATAAATTAACTCTTTGGACTGGTACACAGCCAACGAAAGGACTGGAAGCCACATCTCACCTTCACACTTATGACTTCAAGTAATGAAAGATTATAATTCTATCATAAAGGGCTCCATTTAAATAAGCTGAAAATTTCCTTCCTCATCTCCATTCTCTGCAGCCTTTCCAAGTTAAAGAAATAGCACAAAATGAGGCAATTAATACAGTAAATCTTAAAAAGTAAAAATGTATATTATCAAAGAATCTCGATTATTCCAATACTGGCACTGTTTTGAGAATACACTTGAGACTGTGTTTTCTTAAAATGAGTAATTACTTTAAGTGTCCAATCTCTTCTACCAAGGAACTTTCTGGAAATAATAGAGTCATTTTAATAATTAAAAAAACTGAAAGTCAAAACAAAAGCAACTGGATGCTGAAATGAAATAAGACATAATTCTTGAAAACTGTATGTCCTTACTCTCCCCAAAAGGAGTACTAAATTCTAATTTTTATTTCTCTAATTCAAATATCCTGTTAATGATTTTCTTCACGTATGTCAACTTAATTGTGAACAAAGCCACACATATTCAGATGGATTTTAAAATTTAATACTTATTGTGGTTGCTTTGTACCAAAAGTTTTACTTTGGTAAAACACAACCATGTGACTTGCCAAGATTTGGCCTATTGGTACAAGAGCCAGAATTATCTATTAACTTCTAATTTGTTAGACGATACTCATTTCTTCACACTTTTGCCTTAAAAGGATTGGAAAAATTGAGGGGAAAAAAGTGCTATATTTAATTATCTCAGTGAAAAAGTATATGAAAAATAGTTCTAAACTGTTAACTGTACTAGAATTAAAACAAACAAAAAAAATAGGTCAATACATGCATCCAGAACAGACTCATACAAATTACCTTGTTTGATGACTGTTATTGGAATTAGCTTCCTTGGGACATATGCTGGCTGAAAAGAGAAGACAATCAGCTTTTTAGTTAGTGTTAACTTTTTTAAAAAAACAAAGATATAAGAACTGGAAATAGCCCTGTGTTATCTACAGTTGCTTCTTTCCAGTTGGAAAGATCTTTAGTGCATATATCTACCTCTATTCTATTGGACTCATTTGGTTTTCCCTACAAATGTCCAAAGGCTTGAAAGAAGTGGTCTTGGCAGAACTCCCATTATTTTCTTTGATCTGGAAACTGCAATGGAAGGAGCTAAGCCATGCAAATAGACTACCAGGTGATTTCTCACTTCATTTGAGATGTGACCCAACCAAATTGTCTTTACATTTCCTCTGAAAAAGATGCTAAGCTACATATTTTAAAACTGATCAATGTCTATGATGTGGGTACACCCAGCCACTGCTGCTGTTGCTACTGATGACCCGCTTCCACGAACCCTGAGACCAAGCATCTCCTTGTCCAAGAAGGCAGAGCTGGGACTCAGATCCAGACATTTCTACCTCCAAATCCCATACTCTAAAGCATTCTGCACATATTTATGCACAAAGGACCTCAACCTAGGACGGTATCCCAGGACACCGTGCATGCTCTCCTCTCCTAAACTGCCTCAGACATCCCACAGGAAGTTTTGATGCCATGGAGTGGCTTGAACTAGGAACAGGCTTAGCATTAACTTGAAAGCAGAGTCATCACTGGACAGAACGGTGAGCCGAGGACAAGACAGCTAAGGGAGAGACATAAGAGCAAAATAAGGGAAGCAAATATATAAGGAAGAATTAGACGGAGTTAAAGAGGGGAGCATGACATTGATTTGTGGATACTTGAATTAACCTGTATATATGATAAAGAGACTTCACGTACCAGATCTGTTAATAATCCAGGACATGCTGGTTGAGATGCTTACCACATTGTTGTTCACAGTTGTGAGCAAGAGACTTAACATGCTCCCATTTTAGTGAATAATGTGCCCGTAACAAGGGCCACAATACCAAGCTTACTGTGAGATATTTTTCTTCTTGTATTAAGGTCCTTATGGTTAAAAACCACAAAAAATAGAAGTTTACTATTATCAGATTTTCCAAACTATTTATAGCTCTTTAGACTCAGTGTTACAGACTGAATGCTTATGTCCCCCCCACCCCAAATTTACATGTTAAAAGTTAACTCCCAAGTGTGATAGTATTTATAGGTAGGGCTTTTGAGAAATGATTAAGTCGATTAATGATTAAGTCCACCCTCTGAATGAGATCAGTGCTCTAATAAAAGTGGCCCCAGAGAGGTCCCTCTACCTTTCCACCCCCTGAGGACACAGCGAGAAAATGGCCGTCTCTGAACCAGGAAGCAAGCTCTCACCAGACACCAAATCTGCCAGCACCTCGATCCTCCTGAACTCCCCAGGCTCCAGAACCGTGACAAATAAATGTCTGTTGTTTAAGCCACCCAGTTTATGGTATTTTGTTATAGCGGCCTTAATGGACTAACACATCCAGTAATTTCCTTTATAACAATCTAGCCCAATCTAATCTAATCCTAAACTAAGGAAATAATCAAAGATAAACACCCTTACATATAAATTATTACCATTGTGCAAGACAACTACATCATCCAAAATCAGGGCTTTTATTAAATAAACCATGTTTCAAATTTTTACACCTATTTACCAAAGTAGAAAATGTGCATAATAGAAATAAATACAAAGATTACAATTATATCCACATCATAACCTGATTTTAGAACAAGTATGTATATACAAATTATCAGAAAGAGATAGATCATAGGGTTTTTCTGGCAGTGGTTGTTTTTTATAAACAGATTAATTTTTTATGCTTTTCTATATTTCTTGATTCTTTACAAGCATGAATTACATTTTAATTAGGAAAAGATATTTCGGTCAACAGTATACAGTTACTACACATGCTTGTGTACTGCATGGTTTATGTACTATTGGTAAATAGGAGGATACACAAGTATAATTTAGACAAAATTCTTCCCAGGCAAAGGGGAAGGGAATAGCAAAAGTAGTAGAAACTTCAGTGGGAGAGGAAAAACATTCTTAGCTTAGAATGTCACCCTGACTGCAGGATCTCTTGCAGCTTTATCATAAGAAAATTAAACAAGAGCCCCTGTACACAGGATCTTTTCCCAGAGGGGCTCTGCCTCAGGTATCTACCTTGCTTCCACCTGTCCTGCTCTAGGGAGAAAGGGTTGCCAGCATGTGGCCTTTGAGAATAATTTGAGAATTTTATTTATTTATTTAATTTATTTATTTTTATTTTATTTTTTAAAAAAGATTTCATTTATTTATTTGAGAGAGAGAGAGATAGAGAGGAAGGGCACTAGGAGAGGGAGGGTCAGAGGGAGAAGCAGACTCCTTGCCAAGCAGGGAGCCTGAAGCTGGACTTTATCCCGGGACTCCAAGATCATGACCTGAGCTGAAAGCAGTCACTTAACCAACTGAGCCACCCAGGCACCCTCATTTGAGAATGTTAAATGCCAATTGTGCCAACCTCCAGCCACATGGGAGCTGCTTACTAGAGGAACCACATTGCCTTTCTGGGAACTAAGAACCATTTTTGTTAGAGCTGATGCTACTGTTCCAAAGATGTTTGAATGGCTTGTTCTCCATCCTTATGAGTCCTGCCATTTAGTGTACATTTTGCAGAATGGGAAGTTTTTCAGACACATCACTTTAGCAGAAACACCTACATGTTGCTATGTTGATTGCTTTGGAATTTCATTATTTCAATTTTTAGTTCCTTTGCTGTGATGATTTGTTTTTAAACAATTTTTGACAAGGACAAATGGAAAATAGCCCACTCTTCACATGAACAGCACGAAGTTTCTCTTTGAACTCTAACTTGAGTATCTACCAATATTCTATTAAGATGATGACAAGACTATATGTATAGTATGTGCTGCCAAAAAATGAGGAAATAATTTAGCTGCAGGGTCCAATTCTTCCTAGACCTATAATTGTGCTCTTGCCTAATCTGCAATCCAAAGATGTATCAGGACTGGACTCTTAAGCAAGTAGCTGCCTCTCTGTTAGTAGGGTTTTTAGGAGCATCAGGAAAACACTCCTGCCTAAAATGTCTATGCTGAAGGCTCTAAACTGCCAATAAGAAGTTGGCACTGTTCATCCTTTTCCCTATGTCTTCTTATAAAAGTGTAAGGAAACGTCTGCTACTGGGATCCACTGAGAAAGAAAATACTTTGATAATTTCCAAGTTTACAGTGTTTAACCAATTGCAACCCAATTTTAATCAAACTGTTCCATGTACAGTGCTCAAAACCCAGTTTTGCTCTTAGGCCTTGTCCCTGCCAGCTCTCTTTTCTGTGCAGATTTTGCTGACTCTCATTCCTGTTGCAAGCCTTCATCACCATTTCCTTCCACACCCTCATCCTCCCTTCACTGAGTCACTATTTTCTGTGTGTTTATTGTATGCCAGGAAGTGTTATTTACCCCCTTCCCTAGAAGAAATGTGGTATTTTATTTTCCTGACTTTTAAGATATCCTGTTCCTTAAGAACATAGGTTGTACTATGTCCTGAGCTGGGGGATTAGTTAAGGGAATTCACTTCTACCATGAACAATGTGGCTGAGTATCCAGTGGGGAGTATCCATGGGGAGAGGATGCTGGTATGGTAAACAGCAATGAACTGAAGACCGAGTCAGCTGATTTCAGTCCTGGTTAGGGAAAGCCTGTGCTTATCTAGAAATAAGCAGAACAATAGTAACCATACAGGATGGGGGACTTCCTATTCACTCTGCATTATCCTAACTTTCTCCTCATATTGTTTTGAAAATTAGCTTTAATATGTGTAGTGTTAACACTATTCTTTGTAGGCTCTTCTTTACAGGCTTGTCTATTTGGTATTTTTGTGGTGTCAGAATATTCACTAGATTTAACTTTATTTTCAGGTCCTGAGATAAAAAAGCTGGGGCCATTTGGGGCATGGTAAGGGTTGCTCAAAATCAGACTTCAATGGTTTAAGAGCCAAACCACATGAGAAGAACTTGGGCCTGTTACATTGTGGTTTTAATTCATTTTTAGGATGTTCTAATGAAAATTATGAAACATATTGATTTAATCTAATGTCCTACTTGCAAAAGTCTTCATATTTCTGGTCATTTAGGGAGGAGTCAGAATACACCTTTGATAATATTATTGGCCTAGATATAAATTTTTCAAGTTTCTGCTTAGGACAACAATTGCTAAGAACAGAAGGATCCCAGATACATTAATTGTACACAATCTTAAGGTATGGGTGGGGACCACATGGCATTGCTCCATATTCACGCCACTCATCTGGTAACTGTTACACTTTAAAAATTGACACCACTTCTCTTTTTGCCAATAATAGACATGGCTTTAAAAGATGGGTGGATCTCTGATGGAAAAAAGTGGAAGGGTGAAAACAGATGTCATATATTATGGGAACACTTTTTCTAAGGAGATTGGAATTAAATAATTAAACTTTTATTTTAAAATTTCTGTTAAATGCTATGTACTTCAAAACTGATTGTTTAGAGGTACCGGGGTGGCTCAGTTGGTTGAACATCTGCCTTCAGCTCAGGTCATGATCCCAGGGTCCTGGGATTGAGCCCCACATTGGGCTCCCTGCTTAGTGGGGCTCAGTTTCTCCCTCTTCCTCTGCTGCTCCCCCATGCTCACACTCTCTTACTCTCTCTCAAATAAATAAATAAATAAAATCTTTAAAAAAATGATTGTTTAGCTAGTGAACTGGTAAGATAATTAAGTTTTACAAAAAACAGACATAACGTATTAAAATTAGGTCCTTTCAGCCAAGGTTCTAGATTGAATCATTTTTTATATATATATATATATACACATATATGTATATATACATGATATTATATTATGCATATATTATATATGTATAAAATAAAACCTAATAGTAAACATTAGGTTTCACCTCCAAAAAAATAGTGTTCTAGATTCTCATGAGTGAAACAGCAAAATTATGATAAATGTGTTTTTTCTTTCACAAGATCACGGATCTCAAGTAATACAATTATATAGAAAGAATCACTGTTTTGTTTATGCACCTTGTCCCTATATTTCTGAGGTACAGGTAGGTAGGAATGATACTTAAAGTGTTTGACATGTGATAGAACAAAGGCACCGACCAATCAGAAGAGAACTCTGCTACACTTCCCCGTTGCAAGCGCACCGTGGCTTGCCACTAGAACACCTGCTTAGATACAAGAATTATTTAATGTAACCAGATGCTTAAGATGAGGCTTCTTTAACATCTGCATTTTTTTTTAAAGATTTTATTTATTTATTTGACAGACAGAGATCACAAGTAGGCAGAGAGGCAGGCAGAGAGAGGGGGGGGAGGCAGCCTCCCTGCTGAGCAGAGAGCCCGATGCGGGGCTCGATTCCAGGACCCTGGGATCATGACCTGAGCAGAAGGCAGAGGCTTTAACCCACTGAGCCACCCAGGCCCCCCAGAAGATGCTAAGTTTTTGTTGCATGGAAATTTTAGGTGTAAGCATGTACAGGTGAATGAAAACATTTCTCAATGTATCTTTTGCTTAAAACTTTAAAATAGCTTTATTTCATATCTCTTAAAATATTGCCTTTTAAAAGCAATCTCAGAGATACCTGTCTGAATATTTGGATTGATATTGACTTTATTTCGATTAAAATATACCTCTAAAATATCAAATCTATTTTCAGAATCAATTCTAAGTGGCCATGTAAGATGCTCAAGGCTATCCCAACTTGTTCCTTTTCAACTTCCCATATTCCAGAGCTACCCAAGAGCACGGATAGCTTTTCAGAAGGCGACAATGAAGAAAATCTCACAGAGAAGCTTTATAACAGCTTTTCAATGAATTTGGGTTTTCCTCTGGAAATAGCCAAGAGTTTCAAACCACAGCTTGCACAGCTGGCTGGAGTTGAGGGTACTCTGCCTCACAGCTTGAAGGCATAAAATATCTGGTTCTGGGTCACAGATGCAGAAAGTTTCCTCCTGGACCTTCTAATCATGGCTATTTATGATATGAAAAAGAAATTAAGTTCCTTGGGAGTAAACAGCAAGCATTTTTCCTAATTTTGCTGAGTAACTCTCACTAGATGAAATATTCTGCCACAAGATGTTATTGGGATATGATTGCTGATAAAAAGGAATGAAAGAAATGACATCATTGTGTCACATGTAAGACAAAGCAGGACAGCCAAGAGGGTGGGAGATAAGATATGTCTCCTAAGTAACCGTTCACAACATGACTGAGGATTGTTCTAGAAGAGAAAAAAGAGCAAATCTATTCCCTGTGATTGGATTTAAGACAGACAAAGCTGAAGGGACCTTAATAAGGAATGACACAGCTCAATACTTAGTACTGGCCAAATGATTGTTTGCAAAAAAAAAAAAATTCGGAGCTTAACCAATATATATCCTTACTACCTGCAATATAGCAAAATAAAACTCATATAGAGTTTAATTATCATAAAATCAAAGCACTTATAAAACTAAAATCAAAATAAGGAAATATTTGTCTGCTCTTTGGATAGGCAAGAGCTTTCCAAAATATAATGCAATTGAAAATATGACAATGGAAAAGACAAATAATTTGATTAAACAAATTATAAGACTTGCCTATTTCAAAAATTCCCATAAACAAAATTGGTAACAAATGTGAGAATAATGTTCCTAGTTGATATCACAAAGAGTTGATGTTCTTTAATTGATAGTCTTTAAACTATATAATAAAATCTTTGAGACTCCTAATAAAGAAATTTTAGAACTATTCAATAAAACCCATAAGACTCCCAAAAGGTCATTAAATGGAAAATACAAATGGCTAATAAGCAAGTGAAGAAAGTACTGCTATTTTAAAAATCTGAGAAATAGACATTTAAAAAACCATTTTACACTATTACATTAGCTGAAAATTTAGTGATGGAAATATAGAACATTGATAATCAGGGCACTATAGCAAGGTAACTCTAATACATTGGTAGCAAGATTGTAAAGTGGCACAACCTTTCCAGAAAGAAATTTGATCATATATAATAGGAAGTTTTCAAAATGTTAATGCCTCCTCTACCTGCTCAGGACATAATGGCCTTCACTTTATAATTCGGTATGTGATTTAAAATGCAAACATCTCTGTGATGGTTGTAACAATGCTTTACATTTATAACAGGTAGTACATAGCTGGTATGGTGCTTCCTCAGAAGAGATTTTGACAAGTGGAGGGAAAGAGGAAACAAGGGACTGTAGTGAGGTGGGTCAGGGGGGATTGTCAGGCACATAAGATGTGCAGGTATTTACTGAACTCAAGAGAGGCTAGGCACAGTTAAAAAAAAAAAAAAAGCCAGTTGCTTCATTGTTTTGAAAAGATTGGCTTTTTTAAGTAGGAAGTGAGTGAATAGAGGGAAGAGGACCGAGGACAGAAATGAATAATACCGATGTAAACAGAGCATGTCCAAGTTCACTCTGGCAACGTGTTATTCTAAAAAACAATCCACTGCCCAGAAGATAATGAGTATAACCTCAAAACACATGGGAATACCTGGGTAATTACATCTACATTGAATATCAATATTTTAGACCTTTAAACCTTTAGACCTTTAAACATACTAGATTATCTGGTCTCATACTTCCATCTCCTTTTTCTGAAAAAGAAGCAAATGCCTAAAGCATTACGTACTTTACACAAAGCCCCAGAGCCCATCAGTTAATCCCATTTCAGCACTTCCTAACAGACCCATCAATTTCCTGATAAAAACAAAATAAAACAACAATAAAAACATTCCTGAGAATAACCTGGTACCTACCACTGTGTGGACTTGGTCATAGGTGCTTTGGATCTTCCCGTTTACTTTTTTACCTAACAGGAACAAGGGGAAAATAACATTATTTTCATTCTTTGTGTTCCTAAATTAATTCTTCCTATTCATTATGAAGAACTGGAACTCCTGTTCTATGTCCAGCACGTTAATCATATTATTTGTTTGCTATCATTTCAAACACTGAGTCCAATGCAGTTTGAATGAAGGTATCAGAGGAAAAGAGCCCAGGCCCCCTGAAGTCTTTTTATGTTCACTTCTATTGGCCCTGCTTTCAATTCTGAACACCTGCACACATTACCGCTGTTTTCACTCAGTTGGTGCTCATAGATCTGAGACTGACTTAAAATACTACAATGGCCAAAGAACTGTTATCAATGGAGGCATCAAACATCAGCTTATCATTTTTTTGTTTGTTTAAAAAAATTCATTTACATAAAAGATTCTGAAATACCAATACTCAAATTCTGTTCACTTTTGTATTTTTTTTAAGTACTAGAGGATGGCAACTAACTCATCTCATACTTAAGAATAAAATAATTAAAAATTCAGTACTTAGAAAAAAAAGGTAAAAATGACAGAAAACTCACTGAAGCAGTTCCAGGTACTTACTGCCAACAACGGTCTTGTGATTGAAAATCTTACTCCAAATTCCACCTTCTCCATTGTCTTTCACTCCGAATTCATAAACCGTGTTGGGTTTTAGATTTTCCACGATTGTTTCGGTGGCTGGACAGAGTTGGAAAACCCATTTTTTTTCCTTATCTTTTTCTCTATAGCGAATTGTATAGTATCTGTTGAATAACCAAAATATGACCTTGAAATTCACAGGGAGGTTCAGAATGCTATTTCAAGTTTCTTTCTTTTTTTTTTTTTTTAAGATTTTATTTATTTATTTGACAGAGAGAGAAAGAGATCACAAGTAGGTGGAGAGGTAGGCAGAAAGAGAGGGGGAAGCAGGCTCCCTGCTAAGCAGAGAGCCCAATGCGGGGCTCAATCCCAGTACTCTGAGACCATGACCTTAGCCAAAGGCAGAGGCTAAACCCACTGAGCCACCCAGGCACCCCACAATTTCAAGATTCTTAATACATCACAGACTCCCATCTATTTTAAGGACTGTGTTTAATATTGACTTCTGTTTTTATTTTTCATTTTTTAGAAATTTCAGAGAACATGAAAAAAATTGCTCAGTGTGCACTTGTTTTTAATTTCTAATTCCAAGTTGGAGAGCATGCAGCATTGTACTTACAGACAGAATTCAGACCTCTTAGTTCTGTTACTTACTACTTTGCAAAAGAAAAGTTGGAAAATGCTGGATGTTCATTTTTTTCCAATTATGCATCATGTATAGACATAATTTTCCAAGTGTGTCATACTGTATTCTTTCAGCTGTATGAGGTTAAGCCTAGAACTGTATGGGTTTATGTCCCAGAACGTCCATCAAGGTAGTACCATTCAATTTTGTAAAAGGGTAACCTGAAACTCTAAGATGCATCGAGGACTGCCTTTTAAGGATAAAATTTTCTTATCATAAGAATTGAATCAGGAACAAAGCCAAGCTAAGGGTACAATTAGAAAAAAAGAAACAATGCAAATTTAAGATCATGGTCATGTATATGCTTAGGGCTTCAAAATACTCAGTCATACATATGGTAAAGTAATGAAAATCCTCACCACTTTTTTTGCACTTTTATCACATGTGAGGTTTTATAGATAGTATCTCATTTAAATGTCCTAAAGTCATCTTAGGTGGTAGAAGTTATTAATCCTATTTTACAAGTGTGGAAATAGAGATTCAGAAAGATCACTTAATTTGCCCATTGTTACCCACCTAGTGACTTTAACCAGTGGCAGAACCAGAATACAAACACTCCTCTTGACTCTGCTCTAAATAGCCTCACAAAAAGGGCAGCAGATCAGGACAGGGGATTTTCTGCACACGGTAACAAGAATGAATGAGCTAGAGCTATGTGTATCAATATCAACAGATTTTACAAATAAAATATTGAATGAAAATAACAAATTACAAGACGAAACATATAGTCTCATATGACTTACACAAATACTGAACTGCTCACCAAAACAAAACAAAACTACGCTACCATGTATTATTCCTGGCAGTGTAAAGGGACAACAAATATTGTAAGGATCCAACATTAATATTAGAGCTTTAGTTCCCAGTGAGATAAGTGAGATTAGAAGTGGGGCCAACAGGTAGATTTTATCTGCTTTTTATTTGTGAATAAATATTTTCAGTACATAAAATTATACCTGTAGAGTATGATGTGGAAACATAGGTGTTTGATGTACTATTTTAGGTTCTTCTATTTTAAATTTTCTCTCAAAAATTTAGTATCTCTTTCCCACTCCCCACCGTAGCATAAGTTAATGGGCAAAGATTCAGGCTAGTTGCTTTTATTTAAAGCCTTAGGATGTCACTCATACACTCACACTAAACCATGTTTACTGTGCTGCCTCTTAGTTGTGGATGTTACACAAACACAATTACCCAGAATCCCTGGAAACTAGGGCCAGGACAGGCTACATAATTTATGAGGCTTACTCCAAAATGAAAACATGGGACCCCTTGTTCAAAAATGATTAAGAATTTCAAGACAAAGACAATAGAGCATTAAACCAAGCATGGGCCTTTCTAAGTAGGGGTCCTTGTACAAATGCACTCGTTGATTGTCTGTGAAGTCAGCAGGGGCCATACTGTTTAACAAATATAGAGAAGGGGTCATTTTCTATGTTTCTGTACATTTTTACCTTGAACATATTTGTATATTCAGCCTACTTTCCTACTAGTTACAAGCTACTGAAATGCTTGGAGTTGTTCATTATCTTCCTTCTTTCTAGTAAAACTACTGTCAGGGCTCCAGTCCCTGATTTCAAAGGAGCAAAAGCCAGAATGAGTGAAGGAGACTGTTCAGCCAAAATATTAACTGCTACTGGGAACAAACAGTATAGAATAGTAATCCCCTGTAGCCTGTGAGTTGAAACATCAACACAGATGTATGAAACATTTATTGACAAGTATGCTGCATGGAATATTTACTGTGTTTTTCCTTGCCTTGGATACTACATGATGTCAGAGAAGTGCAGAGAAGCTGCAATCAGACCAGATGAGCTACCGCAATTATGCAGTTCTACTTTGGATAATTGTCTCAATTCCTCAATTTCTCATATAATGGGCGGGGGGGGGGGGGTGCGTAGGTAACATAATGACCAAAGGCCAGATTCCAGGGTTACCCATAGTTTGATTTTACATCAGCTTTCTAGGAATGAAATGGTATAAAAATGCTTTACAAACTTACTCACATGTTAAAAAAAAAATCCATCCTGAAAACTTTTTATCTGGATCACAAAGCATTTGAAATACCCTCTCTGATACCAAGTTTGTCAGGCAAAATAAATATACAGGCAGCTAACTTTTCTCTTCTGCTTCAGAGAGGTTATCCTTGTTAACAGCAATTTAATTGATAATTGTATAATACAGCAAGTTCTAAGTGTTAAAAGAGTCAGTAAGACTATTTGGTGTAAAGTAATGAGTCACATTTCCTTGGTTTTAAAGCTGGATTTAGGGACGCCTGGGTGGCTCAGTTGGTTAAGCAGCTGCCTTCGGCTCAGGTCATGATCCCAGCGTCCTGGGATCGAGTCCCACATCGGGCTCCTTGCTCGGCAGTGGGCCTGCTTCTCCCTCTGCCTCTGCCTGCCACTCTGTCTGCCTGTGCTCGCTCTCTCTCTGACAAATAAATAAATAAAACAATCTTTAAAAAAAAAAAAAGCTAGATTTAGGCCTTATGATAATAAACAAAGCTGAAGCTTAATACACAGAAGGTACTCCATAAATATTTGTGGAATGAATGGAACAGACACTTAGGTGTTCATGGGGTCATTCTAAAATTAGAATATAATTACTCTAATGGCCAATAACTCCATCACCAAAAACACTGATCTGAGCAATCAAGTTTACAGTGATCTTTTTCAATATGTCATTGTGTAAGATTTCACTTACCAAACTCAACATTCCTCGAGAATCAGAGGAACATTAAAATGTGTTTCAATTTATTCATACAATAAACTCTGAAGGGAGAATAAGAATTATTATAGGAGAAAAAGAGAGATGATAAGTGTCTAAGTTCTGGTAATCAATGACAGTGCCAGGCAAATGGCTGTTTTCGGACTCCTAAGCTAATGCCTTTACTATTCCACTGTCCTGTCTTTCTAGTATGGTGCTTGGCAAAAGGAGATGAAAAAAAAGGTAGGTAAAATGACCCAGAAAGGAAAAGGACGATCCTAATTCTTTTTAACATTATGTAAGTTTTATTATTTCATTGTGTATTTACTGTAACATAGAGTCACAGACTTCCCATTATTGTCTAAAGACACTGAGGATTAAACGCTGATCCTACCCTTTTCTGCTGATGATTAAATTTGGACACAAGTGTGACAATCTAGTAAAGATACAGGTAGCAGTCAGTGAAGGTCATCAGATCAGACCTCTGTAAAGCCTGTCTCTAGCAACTTGGACTTTAAGAACAAGAACATCTTACGTCCTAAGTGGTAAGGAACTATTGAAGGCAGTGTTCCGTTCAAGTACCATTATCTCTACTTATATCCCTGACAGTATGAATATTGACAATAATGGTTATTGGAGCTAAACAAAATGCATAGCTCCTCGACATGTGGAGAAGGTAAGTTAGTGGCTTGGTTTGGACATTTATCAGCTGCAAACCAGTAGCCTGATTTCATGGGAGTCTTTGCCCACTTATTCATCACTTTTCTCCCACAAAAGAGAATGGGAATGGACTAGACAATCTTTGAGATCCTTTCTGTTCCTGAAAGATGACTGTAGCTGCATATTAGGCATCTTATATCAATAAAACACAGAGACAGAACACAGGATAGAAACCCCATAAACAAAATTTATGAAATAACTGGGAGTGTCTTACCAAGAGCAAAAATTGAGTAATGTCAAGATAGTTTTAGTCCTTTCACAAACTAGCCTGGCTTAATACACGTGCTTGGCTATCATTTGGGCTTTCTATGCTTTTTTCAACAATGTTTTTGTTTCTCTATAATTAACTACCATTATATTTCCTAAAACATCTATCTGCATATTTTTTTTGCTCTCTTAATATCAAAGGACACTTCCTGACACCCCCTTTGTCAATATTTTTGCTTCTTGCCTTGCGGAGACTGTGATTGTTGATATAAATTCTGCCCTCACACTATTCTTCTCAAAGTGTCTCTCCCCATCACTCCCTCCCTGCCATCTTACTCCCCGTGATTCCAGGGTTCTCCTTCTGCCAACACATAAGCATCTTGGTAATTGTATACCATTTCCTTATTCCATTCGCTCACTCTGTGCTGAATAACTCTTTAAATATTTTTCACTCTAACAAAAATAAAACAAATATTCCCTTTATATCCCTGCTATCTTTCAACACAAAATCTGGACTGAAAACCAAGCAGTCCAGATTTAAAACTAATGGTAGGAGCATGACTCCTATACTCTTGGAGATAAACAGTTTGAGAGATTCTATGATTTCTTTTACTAGGCAGTGGGGAGCTGGTGGAGATTCTTCAGCTGGTGAATAAAGTTGAGCAGTGACAAAGGAGGCTAGACTTACCAGCAGTGGAAGAATTAGAGGAAAATTAGAGGGAGGAATCTCAATGCTGTAGTCCAGACATGAGAGAACAAAGGAATGAATCATGGAAGAAACAAAAGGAAAATAGATCAAAGTTGTATCTTTACAAAAGAACTGATGAGACTAGATTCCTTATGGGATATGGATGTTAAGAAAATTGTAAATACAAATGAAAACTGAATTTCTAAACTTGAAGGAAATTAAAGTAATGAAAAGGAGTTCTTTTGGTATTATAGAAGATATGAATCTAGTTGGAGGCTGAGGTACTAACCACCATTATTTGGCCCCTCTAATGGAGAGAATTCCATCAACTAAAAATACGGTCTTAGAAACTTTGGAAATAAGGTCAGATGTCAACACTGGAAGTCATTTACACCCTTGTTACTCCCATTGCTCTCAGGACAAAAGCAACATTAGCACTTCCTGTGACCTTGTAGAAGTGCAGAATCTCAGGCTCTTCCTCAGAATCTGCATTGCAAAGGTCTTTTACATGATTTGTGTACACAGAGTTTGAGAAGCACTGCTCTACTTGGAAGTGATAGTTAAAGACAGCACAGATGCGATAAGGGGGAAACAAAGATGAGAGATCCAAGGATAAAACTCTATTCCATTTGGGGAGGTAGGATAGCAAATTAGCACAAGAGAGGAGGAAAAGGCTAAGAGGATAATCTAAATAAAAAGGTCAAAAAGGAGTGCCTGGTTGGTTCAGTAGGTTAAGCGTCTGACTCTTGATTTCAGCTCAAGTCTTAATCTCAGAGTCATGAGTTCAAGCCCCGAACTGGGCTCCACACTGGGCACGGAGCCTACTTAAATATGTATATATATATATATATTTATATGTTGTCAAAAAAGGAAGATCGAGAGGTTAAAAAGGGTAAGAACTGAGAAAACTCTTCTGGATTTAGCAATTAATTGATTCTTTGTGGCCACAAAGAGATATTTCAGTGGAGTGTTAGTAAGGGAAGGGAAGGGAAGCCACTGAAAGGGAATAAAGACTCTAGGGGTGGGGTATGGAAACTGGGAACAAGAGAGCAGACCAGTCTGAGAAGTTCTAGAATTAAGAGACTGAAAAATAATTGCTTGGAAGAGAGAATAGGATTAACAGATATTGTTTTGGGGTAGGGAGATCTTGAACATGTTTGCAAGGAGGAGACAGGACCCCAATGGCAGTGAGGGTACCAGCATGAGAGTGCAGATTTACAAAGCATGGATAGAATGGGATGATGAGCACTGTCCAAGGTCAGAAATGGGTTCCTTGGAAAGAAGAGAAGGCAGAGGAATGTGGGGTGAAGAAAGAATGAGCTGATGGTGGATAATCTACATTTCCTTGGCACTGCAGAAGCCAAGATGGACCCGGATAGGAAAGGAGCCAGGAAAAGTAGCCTGGATGTGATTCCCAGGAACCAGGGTAAGGTGACAAGTGTCTGAATTAGAATCATTGGCATGGACATGGAGAAATAGAAAATGATGTGAGTGCTTCCCAAAGGCAGAACCCAGAAAACCCAGGGGATCATTAGCTGTTAGGAGAGGACAAATAAAAAATGAATCAAGTTTCAAGTTAGAATGAATGGAAGAATTAATGTAGTTTGGAAAGTACTAAGAAATGGATAACCAGGCATTGGGATCAATCAAATGAAAATGCACAGACATAAAAATATTCGCTTCTTAAAAACTAGGGGTGGGGGGATAAAGAGAAAGGCAAGGTCCAGCTCTGGACCGGCTGAAAATGTGGGGCCTTGTTCTATATTAATAGCAAATAAGTACAATATGAAAGTGTTAGAAAATGTGAAAATGATTTTTAAACAAATCATAAAGCTCAAATAAGTTGGCAAACTGTGAGAACTAAAGCAATCTTGAACACTTTAACAAGCTGGAAACATGGAAAGGAAAAAATAAGCTATTAATGAGGAAATAAATTCTGGTTAAAAACATGTTTTAGTCTTCATTTGGGCCAATTTGGAAAGCTTTCCTTGGACCTTAGATATATTGAGGACAAATGTGTACATTCTTCCATTTGAAGTCTATTAAGAATAAAAACTGTAATTAAGCACATCTACTTTCCAATGTGAATCCAGAAAAGGATTTAAGAACATGGATACCAATATAGACCGTGTACAAACAGGAATAGAGCCACTTGTCATGAAGGATAAGTGATACTCCATTAATACTCCCAAACTTAAAACAAAATGAAGCATAGCAGTTTTCTCCCTGGAAACTTATTACATAGAACTTGGATACAGAAAGCCCAAAATCGAAGTGTAAAGAAAAAGATTTTCCAATAAATTTTTTGCATTGCATAGAATAAGTGGGGTTTTACAAATCAGTGGGAAGTGATTGTTTTGTTGTTGTTGTTGTTGTTTGTTTTGTTTTGTTTTGTTTTTAGAATCAGAGATTTTACACAGGTTGCCAATATAGAATCCAATGGATTACAATGATATCAGTTGGTGTTTCTGTAGCAAGCCAAGGGCGTTCAGATTCCAATGAATTTTTAAAAAGGTACTCCTGAAGGAAAACTTCAGCATATTAATCTTCCAGTTTTCAAGAAGTGATCATTCTCTATAGCTACTATTCCTTATTCTAACCTATTGGTTTAGCTGAAATTCTAAAACAAACCAAAAAAACAACCCAACATCATGTAGGGGTAGACTTCTCCACATCTGCTTCTAATTACATCGATTTAGACTCCTGGTGGATTTATTTGGGTGTTTATAACGTGAACAGTAGTTCCAGAGCTTTTAAATAAGGACTACTATTTTTTTTTCTCAGATTCCAGCAAGACTTTAAATGTCAGTTCTTTATTAACAGTATTAACTAGGAAGAAAGGAACCATGTGTAAATGAAATCCACAAGTACTCCAGGTGCTTTTTTTCAGGCATCACCACTGAATTCTTCTCTTTTACTTACATCCTACGAGTCTACTATTTCTGTCAAGGGTACCTTGCTTGTCCCACTCATTCAGGTTTGAAAGTCTATAAACATCTCGATATGCTATTATTGAATCTTTTAAGAAAACTTTATTCTAAGCAGAATTATGATTTTGACTAGTGTGATTTGATGGGCATGACTCCATCAATTTGATGAGAACAGTACAGGCAGGGTATGTGAGCAAGGGGGTGAGGGAGAGGTGCATGCATGGTTTGAGTAGCTTGGATCTCCTAATCAACTGCCTTCTTAATATCCTAGCTTTACCAGATCATCTACTCCTCTCTTTCTCCCTATTATCTCCTTATGCTATCAAACTACAACAACATCTCTCAATTAGAATAAGTGTCAGATAAATGTTTTCATGAAGGGGTAGGACCAAGTGAAATCGAAGGAAAAGTTTGAGGACAGGGGAATAAATCCTGTCCAAAGCTTTCTCTATGAATTTCTACATCACCAAACTTCATGAATTTATCAAGCAAGTTAGTATTAAAATCAGCTGCATTTTGCTGCACAAGCACCAAATTTCCTTTCTTCCTTCCCACTCCCCTTTGGTCTTGTCAAATTAGAGACTAAAGAAAATGAAAAGGAATAAGAAAGCAATCCATAAATGTTTCCTCAGCCCTGGCATTCTGGACCAATCCAGTAAAGCTGGAATTATCACAAAACAACATGTTATTTTAAGAGTCTATTTTCCAAACAAAATAAGTTATGGACTTAGTGGTGGGTGATAAAGGAACATTTCAGATATTTTGAAACATTTCAAGCTTATTTTTTAAAAAAATTGGTTTTGGCAATATCTTCCACATGGCTTTTTCCAATAATTTCTTCCTTCAGAACTATGAACATGTGAAGGAAAATCCATTACTGTTCTTAGTCTAGATTTCCTAATCAAAGTCATATGAAAGGTACTCTTGAGAATTTACAAAAATTTTTAAAGGTCCTTCTTTCTAATTCAATTTAGACAAAAATAAAATACCACACAAGAGAGATCAAGCCAAAAAATGTATGAGAAAGTGATCAGTATTGTCAGTACAAAAGAAGTGTGTATTAAAACTCCCACAAGACGCTGCTATGCTAGAACAGTGAAAATGCAAAATGCTCAAAGCATGGAATGCTGATGAAGATGTGGAACAGTCTGGACTCTCATAATGTCTATGGGAGTGTAAATGGAAGTCAGGCAAAAAGAAAAAATTAAATATACATTTGGCCTGTGACCCAGCAATTCCACTCCTAGGTATTTATCTAAGAGACATTAAAAACTATATCCACAATATCTTATACAAAAACGTTTATAAAGTCTAAATTCATAATGACCCAAAAAAAGACACAATTAGGTGTCCACTGACAAGAGAGTAGATAATAAATGCTGGAATATTTATGTAATGGAATACTACTCAAGAATTAAAAAAGGAATGAAATATTAATATCTGCAATGTCATAAATGAAACTCAATGCAAACACATGGACACGTATAAACTAACATACTGTATGATTCTATTTACATGTAATTATAGATTAGGCGGCCTAATCTACAGGGATGGAACTCAAATCAATGGTTGCTTCTCAAAGAAGGCTCTGTCTGGAGGGATGACAGTGTTCTCTTTCCTGTTGGAGCACAGGATACATAATTATGCACCTTTTTTTTTGTAACTGATCAAGCTGGGCATTGTACTGGATTTCAATTATACCTCAACAATATATTTTTTATTTAGAAAGGAAATCAAACTTTAACAATTTAAAAATCACTTTGAGTCCTTTTAAAATTGAAAAAAAATTGTAATGACATGCCTTGGTTGAAGCTTGAGAATTTGGAATGCTTGTCAGATGCAGTTTTGAATTCTAAAGATAACATAGTAAATATTTATGATAAACAACCACTTTATTTCCCAGCTTCAGCATGTTGTACGCTGCCCAGCACAAAGACCGTGCTGAATATATGCCCTGGGTGGATGAATGGCCATCATTTAAAAATATACTTAGATTTTTCCTTTTTTGTCCTGCAAAATTTTCCTCTATCTGCATCTCATACTGTGTGTATCTTTTCAGTTTTCTAAACCAGAGATTCTCAAACTTCTGGGCATCAGAATCTTCCAGAGAGCTTGTGAAGCCACAGATTCTTGGGCCCCACCTTCAGAGTTTCTCCTTCAGTAGATCTGGAGAGGGCTTTCAGAAATGAACCCAACTTATTTTGATGCTTCTTGGTTTGGGGCCACCCTTTGAGAACTACTGCTTCTAGCACTTCTTCAACTGTCAAATCAAAGTTCCATCCCTTTCCAACCAAAGGTCAGCATTTCCTACTTTTAACCACCTTCCTAACAGCCTCGGGCCTCCTTCTCTGAGCTTTTATTACTCTTCTCACAGGTACTTCCCAGTTGCTATTTGGCTCATTCTCTCTTGTACTTTCTTCCAAATTTGGGAAGAAAAAAAATGCTTGCATGTGTTTTCTGTTCAGGTAGGTGATAATTCTCTCAAAGGTAGGGACCCTCACTTAGTATCTTCCTTCCTCTCATACCCAGAACAATCTGTAGAGCTAATCAGTGATCAATATGTGCCGATACCTCTGATATGTAGACATTCTTCCAAAGCATGTACAGATCCTACTAAAAGCAAGAGTGAATTTTCAGGTAAAATAAATCCTTTGTTTGGATGAATTACCTGTCATTGGGACAGTGACTTGGCAACGTCCAGTCATGGTGTGGGTTAATGAGGAAACCCCAGGACAGGAATACGGAGCTTGGTGACAGAGTGCCAACCACCAGCTGGAGAGGTTTTCGAGAGCGTGATTTACCTAGGGAGGTAACATGTGGGTTAACTCTGGTAACACAGTAGATTTTTTTATGATTGGGGTAGAATGCACAATAATGATTTAGGAAGATGATAAAGAGCATAAAAGCATCAGGTTTCTTTTCTTCTGATGGAGTACACAAATATTTCCAATGTTTTGCCCATAAATTTAAGCAGAAACCAAACAAAATGTCATTTTGAGATTTATGTGTATATGTGTGTGCATATATGGATAGTACACGCATATAAATTATATGCAATCATACCTTGGTTTTCTTTTCTTATGGGTTAGGGATAGATATGAAAGTTGTGTATCTTTGGGGTAAATACCTGGTAGCGCAATTGCAGGGTCATAGGGAAGCTCTATTTTGAATTTCTTAAGGAATCTCCACACTGTTCTCCAAATTGGCTGCACCAACTTGCATTCCCACCAATAGTGTAAGAGGGTTTCCCTTTTTCCACAACCTCTTCAACACACATTTTTTCCTGTCTTGCTAATTTTGGCCATTCTAACTGATATAAGGTGGTATCTCAATGTGGTTTTGATTTGAATCTCCCTGATGGCTAGTGATGATGAACATTTTTTCATGTGTCTGATAGCCATTTTTATGTCTTCATTGGAGAAGTGTCTGTTCATGTCTTCTGCCCATTTTTTGACATGATTATCTTTCTTGTGTGTGTTGAGTTTGAGAAGTTCTTTATAGATCCTGGATATCAGCCTTTTGTCTGTACTGTCATTTGCAAATATCTTCTCCCATTTTGTAGGTTGCCTCTTTGTAGTGAAAAGAAGGACCCCAGTGTTCACAGCAGCAATGGCCAGGGTCGCCAAACTGTGGAAAGAACCAAGTTGCCCTTCAACGGATGAACGGATAAGGAAGACGTGGTCCATATACACTATGGGGTATTATGCCTCCATCAGAAAGGATGAATACCCAACTTTTGTATCAACATGGACGGGACTGGAAGAGATTATGCTGAGTGAAATAAGTCAAGCAGAGAGCGTCAATTATCATATGGTTTCACTTATTTGTGGAGCATAAGAAATAACACGTAGGACATGGGGAGATGGAGAGGAGAAGGGAATTGAGGGAAACTGGAGAGGGAGATGAACCATGAGAGACTATGGACTCTGAAAAACAATCTGAGGTTTTGAAGGGGCAGGGGGTGGGAAGTTGGGGGACCCTGGTGGTGGGTATTATGGAGGGCACATATTGCATGGGGCACTGAGTGTGGTGCATAAACAATGAATTCTGTTGCACTGAAAAGAAATTAAATAAAAAAAAATACAAAAGGCCAAGAAAAAAAAGTTGTGGCTATTACCAGTGAAATAAATAATGCAAATGCATTGCTCAATTCATTTCTTTTACAGATACAATAAAAGCACATTTGTTCTCCCCCTTTTCCCAAGACTATGAATAGTGTGAAAGAACATCAAAGATGAGAAAAGAAAGCTTAACCTCTGGCTTGTAGATTATATTCTTTTTAAAAACCAGTTTAGAAATATAAAATCTCTTATCATACTATTACAATAAGCCCCCCCTCTTTTTTTGAAGTGAGTGTCTAAATGGAAAATTCATATATATTCTTTTTTATACATTCCTAATACTGTTGGAAGAATCAGATTTGGGCAGTACCAAGTGATGACGACAAACCACTTTAGATTCTTTTCCAGTATATGGGGGGCGGGGAGTAGTATCTGCATTTTCAAAAATATTTGAAACTTCAGGAATGGGATCAGTGAAAAAGAGCAATGAAGATCCTTTGCCATGAAAACCAACAATAGCTTATAGAAAATGTCTGTAATAACATAAAAGTGCAATAAGATATCAAATAAAAATATGCAGAACATAAAACATTCTTTTTATTTAAACTGGATTCTGTCTTTTGTTTCATGAGACCATGCCTGTTGTATTTGCTATAAGAACTTGTGTTATTTTGATCTAATGCAGTAGGAACTAATAGGTAGGAAGGTACCTCTTGTAGGAGCTTAGTGGAAGTTACCTGAACTAAATGCCCTTTAAAAGTGTGCCATCCAGGGTGCCTGGGTGGCTCAGTGGGCTAAAGCCTCTGCCTTTGGTTCAGGTTATGATCCCGGGGTCCTGGGATCGAGCCCCACATTGGGCTCTCTGCTAGGTAGGGAGCCTGCTTCCCCATCTCTCTCTTTCTGCCTACCTGTGATCTCTCTGTCAAAATAAACAAATTAAATCTTAAAAAAAAAAAAAAAAAAAAAAAAAAAAAAAAACTGTGCCATCCTTGCTGCTTCTGGTAGATTTAAGTTCTTTGAGTTGTTATTCTGATGGAAAAACCTTCTCATCCCAGAACATATAAGCCTAGTGGTGGCCAACAGTTTCATGGTAACACAGCTGAATTATTTTTATTAACATATAATATATTATATGTTTCAGGGATACAGGTCTGTGATTCATCAGTCTTACACATTTCAGAGCACTCACCATAACACAGTGAATTTTTAAAAAGCTATCTAAAATAACTGTCAAGGACAGCTGTTCATTTGTTTGCAAATGTGCTTTTATCTTTTTCCATAAAATTTTTCCAGCTCCACCTGCAATGCTACCTTGTATGATCATGATTCCAAGAACCCAAGTCTGACTCCCAAAAAGCGTAGATTAAAACCTGGTTAGGGTGAGGGGTTGATGCAGTCTGACGAAGGCCTAAAGGGATTCTGATATTCCTTTTTCCATTCCTGGGTTGGTTCTCACTAATGTAATGCAACTGTCTCATTTTACAAATGAAAAATAAGGCCCAGAGAAGTTTCAAGGTCACACCAAGAGCAAGGTCAAGACTTAAATTTCTGTCTTCGGAACTGTAACCTACTTCTTTTCCTTTCTTATCTTTCTTTCTTTTTTTTTTTTTTTTTTTACTACATCATTGGCATACTCACACTTTATGCCATTTAGAGACAAAATATACATTTTCCTTTCTCCAAGGGGACCTAAGGCTTACATGACCATAAAACAATTATTTTGCTAAATTTGGATCTTAACATAAAAGTGATTAAAATTTATGTGGCAGATGCAGATATAAATTGAATTGAAGTTAATGCATTAGTCATTGTATCATTCTCAAATGCAGATTACAAAAAAATTACATCTGTTGCCTGAGAGGAAAGGTGGGGCATTATATCCTGATCAAGATGAAACAATTTCCTGAGCTGGTCATCACAAAGGGAAAAATAATTTCAAGGCCAGTGTCCTAGAAGTTCCCAAATGAAGTTACAAAGCGTGACTAAGGTGTAATCCCTCTTTTGATGTCCCTTACACATTTTTGTATGTTTATCTTGAGAAATAGTTTGATGAACATGAAGCCAGAATCCCATGGACCCATACTAATACTTCCTGACTTTATTAAATATTTTGAAATAAAGTCTTGGAAATAAAGTTTCATTATAAGTTATAAGGAGTCACTGAAATTTCCCTCCCGCTTTGGGAGAATTTAGGAGGCCAAGAAAAGGAATTTGTATTTTTCAAAATGCTTACTGATTCCCTAAAAAGAAGTGAAAACCAACAGAAGGAGGGGAGGGGAGCGTGGCAACAAATTTCTGGTAACAGGCTTGGCTAATGCCTCCAGAAGACCCAATTCACAGCTGCGAAGGGCCTGTTTGCTCAATGTATTTGAAGATCTGTATGCTCCCCCAACCCATTTCATCGCTCTAGAAACACAGAACAGGGGCACCTGGGTGGCTCAGTCATTAAGTGTCTGCCTTTGGCTCAGGTCATGAACCCAGGGTCCTGGGATCGAGCCCTGCATTGGGCTCCCTGCCCGGCGGGAAGCCTGCTTCTCCCTCTCCCACTTGCTCTGTTTGTGTTCCCTCTCTCACTGTGTCTCTCTCTGTCAAATAAATAAATAAATAATCTTTAAAAAAAAAAGAAACACAGAACAAACAAAAGAGATCCCTTTTGCTTGACATCTAGTATACTATAAAAGATAAACATGATTAGGAAATACTAAGAACAGTTCACATTAGTAAATGCCAAAGAAAAGTGATACATTTTTATCAATAATCTACAGTCAGGGAGATGTGAGATTGGACGGTAAAGGCATATTCCCATCTTTTTTAGGTTCTGACCGTAATGGCCTACTTATTTGATCTGAGAAGAAATTTTAATAATGAAATTGGGACAATGCAAGATTTTAATCTTTTTTTAGTCATGTAGAAAGTGTTTCTACTCATTTATTCATAGGTTATTTACTTTCCTATTTCCAGTCTCCCTCTCCCTGGGAGTCTCGGCATTGTGTTGCTGTTCTAGAAAAGTGGTCCTTGCTCTCATGCTGGACTAAATAGAAGAGGGTCCAAAGGGGGAAAGGGGAGGAGTAAAGTAGATCTCATGTTCCAACCCATTTACCATGCATATAAAAGAGTGATGCTTTTAAAATGTGAACAGTCTCCTTCAACGAAGGTTAGACATCAGATTTTGCCCTTAAAATCTGGAAAACACCAGACCAGGCCCAAGTTGATGCATTGCAAAGTAGATTCAGGCTAACAGGAATTAACTCTAAGTGAGCACATACTATGGGGCAGGCCCTGTCCTACAAGGCCACACATGCATGAACTCATTTAACCCTCATGACAACCCTGGTGTACAGGAGAAAGGAGGCACTGAGAAGTTCAATAATTTGTCTAAATTCCTCAGGTTTGTATGTAGTGATGCTGGGATAAGATCCCAAGCAGTCTCTACAACCAGACCATGGTACTTGCAAGCTGGGTTATCTGCTGACATGGGGCCTGCTGTGTTACATATTCTAATCTACATTCCTAACTCATCCCCAAGGCACTTGGTTTCTATGGGTAGAAATGACAAAGCTTGGTTTAAAGTTAATAAAATCTGAAAAATGAACAAAATATACCTGAGCATGACTTCTTCTGACTCGGTGGAGGAGCAGGCCGCACAACGATCAGATATTTGGGCTCCGCATCTGGAAATGATACATTATTTATCAGTAAAATTCTCTGAGAGGGAGCAATGTTCACGATAGCAAACCCATGTCCTGATGCAATGTTCCCCAGGCCTTAGTCATGGTAATAACCATAGCACCAGTGGATGAGAGGACCCAGGAATGTGTGAAGTTAATACTCCCTGAGACAATTAAGTCCATTAAGTTTTTGAAATGAAAATTAAATCCAGATTTTCAAAACCAAATGTATGGGAGTCGGGGAGAGGTCTTGAATCTTTCTAGACACAGATTTTTTTTGCCACATTTTCATCAAGGCTTCCCTCTGCAAAGAGATTTTTAAAAAATCTGATCATACCCATTTTATCATTCTACTCTTCACAAAAGTCAGCCTGATGCTGACTTCAGCATCTTCAGAATCAGGAAAGGAAAATCATACTTGCCTAAGACCCATGAGATGCAACAGGACCTCAGCTGCTGTGTGATCTGAAACTGCTCACTTCCATAGTAATATGAATATTCGTAATGTTCTCTTTATTTTTATCCTGTTTGCATAATCTCTCAGCCTGTTATCATATTCAGCCAATCACTTTTGTGAGCAATGTTTAACAAAGTCACAATTTCAGGTTGGTATACTTTTCATCTACAATATGCTAATGGAAAATAAAAAAGAATCTCTTTTAAAAATATTTAGACTGGGGGCACCTGGGTGGCTCAGTGGGTTAAAGCCTCTGCCTTCAGCTCAGGTCATGATCCCGGGGTGCTGGGATCGAGCCCCACATCGGGCTCTGCGCCACAGAGAGCCTGCTTCCTCCTCTCTCTCTGCCTGCCTCTCTGCTTACTTGTGATCTCTGTCTGTCAGATAAATAAATAAAATCTTTAAATGGGGCACCTGGGTGGCTCAGTGGGTTAAAGCCTCTGCCTTCGGCTTGGGTCATGATCTCAGGGTCCTGGGATGGAGCCCCGCATTGGGCTC
>ML101574.1:0-38738 GCA_003697995.1 Taxidea taxus jeffersonii | reverse complement strand
AGGGTGGCTCAGTGGGTTAAAGCCTCTGCCTTCGGCTTGGGTCATGATCTCAGGGTCCTGGGATGGAGCCCCGCATTGGGCTCTCTGCTCAGCAGGGAGCCTGCTTCCCTTCCTCTCTCTCTGCCTGCCTCTCTGCCTACCTGTGATCTTTGTCTGTCAAATAAATAAATAAAATCTTTAAAAAAATATTTAGATTGATGATTTACAGATCTGTATCCCTGAACAAATAATACATTATATATTAATTAGAAAAATAAATAAGTGTGTATTTACATGGGAAAAAAATATTTCAGCTTTGGCGCTCCTGGGTAGCTCATTTGGTTAAGCATCTGCCTTCGACTCAGGGTCCTGGGATCGAATCCCACTTCAGGGTCTCTGCACAGTGGGGGGTCTGTTTCTCTCTGTCTCCCTCTGCCTCTCTACTCCTCTTGTGATCTCTCTCTTGCTCATGCTCTCTCAAATAAATAAATGAAACCTTTAAAAAATATTTAGGCTTTATGGATGTCTCAGTGGTGCTGTTGGTTATGCGTCCAACTCCTGGATTTGGCTCAAGTCATGATCTCAGGGTCATGGGATTGAGCCCTGCAGCTCTACCCTCAGCTTGGAGTCAGCCTGATATTCTCTCACCCTTGTCCTGTCCTTCCACTTGTGTGCTCTCTCTCTGTGTAAAAATAAGTTAGTAAAACCTTTAAAAAAATTTTAGGTTTTAAACAAAATGATGTTTAAACCATCGGTATGCACTAAATCAGGAGCTAATAATTTATCAAATAATCTTCTTTTTTGAATTGGTATTTCCAAGATGGTTGACTTAAATATACACAAATAAGCCAAATATACATTGGGCATACTGAATAGCATTTCATAAGCACTTCTACTGAACTGGTTGGTGACTATTATCTACAATAATTCTTCAGTAACTCTGGATCCTGAAGTTCATTCTGCATCCAATTTCAATTGGATGCTGTAGTCAACAAGAGTTCACCCTTGCTCACTCAGACAGAACTTACATCTTTGTTTTGTTTTCATTCTGGGTTTAAATGTCTTCCCTCTATGAGCCTGGAACAGAGGCTTTCTCTGCCCAAGACTTTACAGAGCTGACCTCATCAGCTGGAGACAACCTGGCAATTCAGCCACTTTCCATGACTTGAGCCTTTGTCTTTTTTTTTTTTTTTTTTTAATTTATTTGACACAGAGAGAAATCACAAGTAGGCAGAAAGGCAGGCAGAGAGAGAGGGGGAAGCAGGCTCCCTGCCGAGCAGAGAGCCCGATGCGGGGCTCGATCCCAGGACCCCGAGACCATGACTTGAGCCGAAAGCAGAGGCTTAACCCACTGAGCCACCCAGGCGCCCCGAGCCTTTGTCTTTTACTGGACACCCCACAAAGCCTTATTTGCTATAACCTGCTACAGTAACTATACTGCATAAAGGAAACCAGGTAACTTCTTGAACCGACCTCAGAGCTTTGTCCGCTTTCTAATGATTGCCTCATGAGCACAATATGGTTAAAGGAATGTTCATTGTTTCAGAGTCTCGTGTTTGAAGGCATAGATTGCTTAGTGGAGCTTATTAAATCAAAGGTCCCTAGTAGGAATATAATACATTACCTGATTGTATTTGGGACCTAAAGCAATATAAGTATGAAGAATATACGACATAGGGGTGCCTGGGTGGCTCAGTGGGTTAAGCCTCTGCCTTTGGCTCAGGTCATGATCTCAGGGTCCTGGGATCAAGCCCCACATCAGGCTCTCTGCTCAGTGGCGAGCCTGCTTCCCCCCTCTCTCTCTGCCTGCCTCTCTGCCTACTTGTGATCTCTCTCTCTCTCTCTCTCTGTCAAATAAATAAATAAATAAAATCTTAAAAAAAAAAAGAATATACCACATAGTACTTTCTTCATGTAGGGCACTTATGAAACACTTTACATTTGCGACTTAATTACTCCTCATGGCAATCCTACTTGATACACACCACTATGGCCACATTTGTGGAGGAGGTCACCAAGGCAGGGTCAGCTTCATGGGCAGGCAACATGCCCTGTCACACAGGGCCCCGTGCTCAGAAGCATCCCATGCTTGGTTTAATGCCTTGCTGTCAGCATGCTGAAATTCTTAATAGTTTTATCTTTGCATCTGAGTTTGGTAAGGGCAGTGAAGGGCCAATAAAGCCTGTGTGGGAGCAGAGGAGTCAGAACAATAGGTAGGCTGCAGTTTCTTTCCCACCCATACAGTGGTTGAGATGCCCTCTCAGCATAGTGTTCCAGGGACCCAGGACACATGGGGGTTCAGCAAGACTCCAAGGTCAAACAAAGCAAGCATACTGCATCTCTGGCTGAGGAAGAGAGCATAGAGGGGACCTGTGAGGATACACTCACTGTTCAAGCAAACCAAAAGTTGCTTCCATGCAGAAGGCAATGGCATTGTAACCCAAACAACCAACCAATCCTATAGCATCCCCTCTAGCTCCTGTTAGTTCTCTGTATTTGCCAGCTACTTATGTAGAAAAGGACTATCTCGAAGAAAAAGGGAAGCTGGAGCAACCCTCAGTTCCCATGCCTTTCCCTTTCTCCTCACTCGTAAGTAAGCCAAAGGCAGAGTTACAGAATGTCCATATGTCAAGAAATGAAGGACAAAGAGTTAGTTTTTTGCATTTCTACTCTTCGGGCAAGAAGGAGATACAAGTGCATGTATCAATGACAAATTACAAATTGTGTGATCTACGATTCTGCTTAGGAGTTGAAGGCCCATATTGGCATTTAAAACTAGCCTTACATGATGTAAAGATAAATGGCAAAATTTAGGTTAATAATTTAAAATTTTAATTTACTTAATGCCATTGAATAGCAAATAAAATAACACCATCACAAGCTGAGAACCTGTGGAAGAAAGGAAATGTTTTAGGATATTTAATGATAATTTTCTCCTGCTTTCTGAAACAAGGGCCTTGCATTTATTTTTAACTTGGCTGTGCAAATTATATGCTGTCTTGAATTTACTTCTAGAAACCAAAACTAAATCTCTGTTTTTCTTAAGTTACCCTCACTGTGGCAGGGTCTCTTAGACCTAGCTTTTCACTTCCTTCCTTGATGCACATTAATTCAATTCTGCCTCAGCAGCTTAAAAAAAAGTCCTGAAATACTCAAAAAATAACATGCATGGAAGCCAGAGATAGTGTCATGATCCAAGACATATGGTTATAAGAGCAATTTAAAAGTAATTTTTATAAATAAAAGCCTAAGCTGTGACAACCAGATACAAATTAGAACAGATGTTGGGAACCGGGGGCAGATAGGAGGCCTCTCACTACTCATTAGAAACTCCCAACATTCATGTATTTCAGCAGTCTTTGTGCTCAATTTGGAACACAAACATGGAAAAATGAAACAACTAAAAACCAAAATTTCTATTTCAGTTCTGTACTCTGAAACTCTTTGCAGATCTGTAGTAGCCTGGAAATACATACACTGTAGCTTAGTCAGCCATTCTATTCACGCGTACCAAAACACACTAGTTCTTCATTTAGAAAATGTATATAATTAAAATGTCCAATTCAGCAAATTTGTGTAGAATACAGTTAAACCTATACCGTGTTGCAGACTAATTACATCTAATTCTCTTAATATTTCAAATGCCCTGAGGTGAAGGATTGGGACAGCTTACTGTTTAAGGAAATCTACTATAAAGTGCTAGAGTTTTTGGTAATGCAAATAATTCTTCCATAATCGCTCTGTTTGATAAATCCCAATTCTCACATTTTTATTAGAGGACCTCCACCTTGCAAGCGACACTGATCTAGAATGAAGTCATAGCGAGCTTCATTTCTGCAGTGCAAATTTCCACAAAATAAACATTTAATAAGCCAGGATAATAATTTACCCCTGCCACCTTTTTAACAATTTGGTTTCATATCAAACTAAATTTCTCGACACAAAAGCCTGTACTCTAGAGCCTGGAATCGCATCTTGCTTGCTAGTTGCTTATATAAGGTGAGTGCTTAATGTATGCACATCTGTTTCCTCACCTGCAAAATGGGGAAGAGAAATTCACAGTACCTAGCTGCACAAGGGTCTTAGTGATGATTAACCTGTAACAGTGTCTAACACATAGAAAGAGCTTATTTAATGGTAGCTATTATCATGACAATAAAGACGAGGATTCCTCAAGAGCAGAAATTTGTGTCTTTAGAGGCCCTGGGGACTTATAAAAGGGAAGGAAAATGTTCAAAGCCTTTTTTTTTTTAAAGCAATCATCACGGGGTCCAAAATGCAAAAATTTCACAAAAATAAAATTACACACCATACAGACAAAGATCCTCTGTCCTGACTGGACTAAGTAGGCTCTTATGAGCTATTTCAGGCTTCTTTTGTGTTCATCTCTCTGTCGTCCAACTTTGTCAAGCGTTTTAGTAAAATGGTTTAGCCAGAAACCCCTATATTCCACACCTGATCACATACCTGATCATAAGTGAAGATCCTTAACCTCCACCATCCCCTGATCACCCTGGCCTGCCTTCAGCAAGAATCTTGCCAGGTTAGTTTAGCCAGATTCTCCCACCCCTTTCCCTCATGTTTCTTCATAGTCATTTTCCATCCATGTATTCCCACCTGCTTCTTGGCTATAAATTCCCACTTTTCCTTGTATTCAGGGTGAAGCTCGGTCTCTCTCTCACACTGCAAGATCCCATTGTTGTGGTCCCTATGCCCACTGCAATAGTCCCTACCCTTAAACAGTCTTCCCAGCCATCTTTAACAAATGCCACTGAATAAATTTTTCCTTCACAATACTCACATCAATCCCAAAAATCCTAGAAAATTTACTGGTATGCAGAATCTGGCAGCACATAATACAATAATATATTATGACCAAGTATAGGTTTATTCCAGAAATGTACCATAAAAAAAATAAGCCTATTTCAATAGATACTAAAAGTCATTTCACAACATTCAACACTAATTCTTATGTGATAAATAAGGAGTCAACAGACACTTTCTTAACGTGATAAAATAGATCTTAAGACATCTGACCCAACTTTCTGTAATGTAGAGCACCCTACATATACATTCCTGTTGAGCAGCTCTTCCTGGTTTTATCAGAACACTCAACTCTCATTTTTATTTCCCTTTTATAGCTTTATTTTTTAAAATATTACCCTAGGATTCTATTTTATAACCTGCTTCAGCTTTTCTATTGAGTACCTGAGCCCACAGATTATTAGGAAAACAAACACAAGTAAGATAACCAACTATATCACATGTTCTTTGGGGGACTAAAATGAGATGGTGGGTTCAAAGTGTTATTGGAATATATGCACATGAGATCAGCTTACCAGAACTGCAAGTTGGAACAAACTTGCTCACAAAGACCCAGATTTAAGTTTCTATGTCCATTTCCCTCTTTGAGATACCTCCTTGCTTTACCGAGTATGGCTTATTTATTATTCAAGCTTATTTTCACTTGTTCTCAGGATCACAAAAGTTGCCATTTGCAAGTTACTGTGAGCGGATTCATGGTAAAACAGTGCCCCTGCTCATGTCTCATTCTATTTCAATGACATAAAGCAAAGCACATATCCTCTACTAAATATATACAGGGCAATATGCAGGCTTTCCTCTGGTAGGAGAGGGCCCAGGCACCAAACAGTTAACACGATGGTGCTTTAAAGGTCTGGGTCAGGGAAGGTGAACATCATCTCAGGTATTCTTCAGAGGTTCAGGGAAGGGATTCAAGATGAAATTGAATTTTGAGTTGACTCTGAGTCTTTTAAAGACTGTCCATGAACACCTTTGTCAGTAACTAGCTTTTTAACATTAAAAAAAAAAATCAGTTGAATAGGTAGAATTATCCCTCCTGTGGTTTGGAGATCTGAAAAGAACAGTGATGCTTGATCTTTGGTTCACCTCCAGAGAGGAGAAGAGACAGCTGCTTCTGGGTCCCAGTGGAAGAAGCTGAAATCTCTTGCTCGCTGGAGGTAACTGGGGCTGTAGAAAGGCTTCTGGGATGTAGAACGCAGGCTGCAGAAACCCGGCAAGAACAGTGGGCACTGAGGTAGAGCCCTGTTCATACAAGGGGCTTCCTCTGAACAGCTGTGCTGGCCCTTGCTGGGATTTTGGCCCCTAGGCACCTGATCAGAGAGTGGAAGAACAGAAAACCAGGATCTTGGGGCAGGCAGGGGGAGAATGGAGCCCCGGGCTCTTTCATGATGTGCAGAAGTTGCATGGGCTTCCAAATGAACTCCACCAGCTCTTCAGGGTTTGCAAGATTGGTGTGGGGGGAGGAAGGGAGGAAGGAATAGAATCCAAAGGGAAGAAATCTGATTTCCTTCTAATCTAGCAGGTAAGAGTTTATGAGTTTTAATTTGATTTGGAGACATAAAAGCAACATAGTATTATCTGAGTCCCAAATGATACTTTAATATTATAAATAAAGCTGCTTTATAAGAAATGGCATATTAAAAATTCAGAGCACCCTATTTCAATGGCTCTAAGACATACTGCCCCCTAGCTTTTAACATTTCTCAAATGCATCCTATGATTGGTGGTATCTTACATCGTTCAGGGGCATTTGTGACTTTGTTGTCATTACTGAGACCTTTCCTAGGAAGGTCAAGAAATTGACAGTTTCAGAACTGGCTGAAGAAGGTCAGTGATTTGGAATAAAACTCAGTAGAGAAGGGTTGCAAAGATGCTGCATCACTAGCATTCTTGCTGGCCTAGTGAGTGGTGTGGTGTGGGAAAACAAGACTATTGAAAATCAGAATCAAAAGGTGAAACAGAAGGTTCAGACTCTCAAGGTCAAGAATATTTAACAGTTACTGAACTTTTTTGTTGTAGTTTATTTTACTTAAAAAATTTTTAAAGTAATATTTTCCTTGCTTAAGTTCCCAGCCCTAATCTAGCCATGAGAAAAACATCAGAGAAAACTAAACTGAAGGACATTCTACAGAATATCTAACGAGAACCTTTCAACAAAAATAAAGAAAGCCGAGATAACAGACACTGTCCACCAGAGTCAAAGGAGACAACAAAATGTAACACGGTATCCCACATGAAATCAGGATGAGAACAAGGATCTTAAGTAAAAACTAAGGAAATCAAAGTACAGACCTCAGTTAATTACATATCAATATTGGTTCATTAGTTGTGACAAACGCACAATATTAACATGTCAAGAATAGAATTTAAATGTGACTTATGTAGGAATTGACTATACTATATGAGCAACTTTTCTGTAAATCTAAAGCTAAGGCAAAGACTTAATTAAAAAAATAAAATCATATCTCTTTACAAAAAATAGATAATATTATCATTTATGTATCAATGAGACCACGGAAGTTGTTTCAATAAATACAAAATAAAAGCCCTAAGGGATGCATTAATCAAGAGCTTTATTGTTTTTTACTTTTATCTGAAAGAGTGGTGTGATTTACAGCTAAAGCTGATAAAGTTTGATAAGTAAGGTAACTATTTTTAAAAGATGTCAATGTGGCACCTCATAAGACTACTAATAAATTAAGAATAAAATCACTGAGAAAACCTAAAACAGAAGGAAGCTAAGGCTAGGGAGGTAACCAGGCATAAATATTATCAATCCTCCTCTGCATCTGCAAGTGTCCACATGCCACACTTGGCTGTGATCTGTCCTGAATGGGCACACTCCACATTAAGTACTCCCTTTTAGCTTTTAGCATTTGGCAGGCAGCTCCTGTGCCTTATATCATCAACACTAACATTGAGTAATGTCTGTTTGAAAAATCCCCTTGAAAGTCCTCCTTGTGTTTGAAGCCCAGGCAGAGAGTTCCACTTATCCACCAGTCAGTTCTGAAGAAAAAAAAAAAAAAAAAAAAAGACTCTCCAGGGTGTGGCTGTGTAAGGGATAAGCAAACAGAGCTCCAGCCAGGGCCCTCCGCTCTGCAGTCCCACCTCACTGCCTTTGCCTAAACCTGCAGACACTGTCCCTCACCCTCTGGTCCATGAAGGGGAGCCTCACTGAGAAAGAGAGATGAGCAACATGGTGGGGAGTTGACATGTAAGAGGACAGCAAATGTTACTTGTCTACTCATTTCTTGAAAGGTCATTTGTGTTGCTTCAAGATTCCAGTGGGGTAACCATCTTACTCTCTACCTGTTCTACCCATTCTCATCTTCCAGTGATAAAATAATAATAATAATAATAATAATAATAAAACAACCACCCATGGATACCACTCCATCAAATCCATTTCAGCAATGAGGTATAAAGGATTCATACTTGAACTGCAGCCCACATCTATTCTGAAGCCATGTTACTCGAAAAGGAGAAGCTCACGTATGGTTGATGCATCCCTCCTGGGGGCAGTATTAACAAAAGAACTCACCACAAAATACCATCACCAAGGGACCCTAGAGTAATGGCATATTAAAAAACTAGAACAGCAGCAGTTGATAGACTTGACCAACTCAGGAATACCACTGATAACCTTTCAAAAAGTTCCATGTCCCTTTCAGAAAAACACTGATGGGACATTTTTCTAGAAAATTGAGGAAAGAGCAATGTCTGCTTAGGTACGTGCAAACTTGTGGTTTTGCAAATCTTCATGACACCCAGAAGTCCAAACAGAAGACAGTAGTTATAAGTCATTTCAGGAGTGCACGGAACTTACTAATTTATCTATGAATAGAAAAGTTTACTAACTTTTAACAATTCACTTAGATTACTAGCACTTTGCCCTTGGTTGACATAAAAATGGAAGTCTATAGAATTATGAATCATCACAAATTAATAAAAATCCTCTGACTTTTCTAAGTCCCTGTGGATGATGTGGTAGGTTGAGCCTGACATCGATTCTGGCCCAGACTCAGTTCATGTTTTGTTTATTTCTGTACTTTTAAACCTAGAAACAGTAATCACACAACAAATGTTTTCGGAAATAATGAATCTGTTCCTTCATGCCTTTATTGCCAGGGGCAAGAGTAAAGATGGAGGAACTGAGGCTTTTCAAGAAGAAAGGAAAAATAATTGGAGGTTTAGGATATAACAAAAAGAAATCATCTTTTTTTTTTTTTAAGCTAGTGAGCTGTAATTGCTGAATTACTCTTTGATAAGCCTATCTGTAGAACTATTTTATTTGAAGTTTTTGCTTATAATTAATATGTGGTTTGTATGTAAGAATTATCCCTCTTTCACCAGAAAAATTTAAAGCAAATTTTAAAGCACATCCTACACTGTTCAGTAATTATTTCCTTTACAAAATCAGTTGAATACTGGACCAATCCCCACTTTGACAGGACGTTCTGCTATGGCCCCCAGGGGCTCAGAGGTCTGGCTATTCTCAGCCTTTGAGAGGAGGCTCACAGGTCCTGCCAACCCCCCACCCCCTAGCAGGTTGGGAGAATGGTAAGGGCTGAATGATACTACAGTATAGTTAATGCAAAAATGAACAAGAAGAGCCTCCACTGGTGGGATTCTAGAATGTTCTGTCAAAAACTTGTTCTGAAGAGAGCTGACAGCTTCCATTGGGGCGTTTGCTACAGTTGGTATTGTTGGAAATTGATGGCAGTGAGGAAAAGCCTCCCCACCCCCACCCCCCAGTGAGTAGTGCATTGAGCATGGTGGGAAAGGAGAATGTAGCTGTGGTTGGAAGACAGGATGTGGGCAAGGAAGGGGTGGATGGAAGGGGTTGGAGGGGGTACGAGGGCTTTTCCTAAACACAATAATGTGTATTCCCAGAGGCTCCGCTACAGTCCTGCACTCCTCACAGCTTGCTCAGAACTGTCTTGTAGGAAAAATGCATCCTTTTTTCCAGAATAACATTTCAAAGACACATTCCATGGAGGAGACATTACTGGAAGCTTTTTCTGAGAGTTTTAATTTCAGTGAGAGTCTGGGAGACCCTGTGTAGAAAACACACATCAGCCAGTGGCAGCAACATTCTCTGCAGGCCCAATCAATGCAAATAATAATCATCAAATGACAAAACCCCTATTTTTATAAGCAGGGGGTAAAGTGACATTCAGGGCCAAGTATAAAACATTTTCCTTCTTCCACAGTCTGTTTCGACTTGGCACAGTATGTATTGGCTATTTAATGTTGCACCTGTGGGTGAAAGGAGACTCTCCCTTGTCCCGCCTGACTGCTTGGAACCCTCTCCCATCAGTGTCAGCAGCAGGATCGAGGCCCAGTACTTCTGACCTCACCCCCACCCTTCGTCCCCCCTCCCCCGAGCCTGAAAAGTCAATCTCCCCTTCCCACGGGTCTGCCATCCCAACCCACGGACTCCATAGGATTGTAGTCTGTGAACCGAGACAGCCTGTGTATCTGAACAGGGGTAGGAGAGGGGTTTGCACCTGCCGAAGAACCCCAGGAATGCATGAGGCAGTGCAAGCTTGTGTGAGGACTGCTGTGGCCAGGTCCTGCTGGACATCACCAAGGGGCTGTGCACACCAAAACCTCCCTGCATTCACCCCCCAGTCCTTCTTGAAGGCAAAGGGCAACAGCAATCACTGAGTCTGGGTGGGGAAAGGAAGGTCTAGCAGCTGGAGCAGGAGAGGACCAGGCTCCGAAACAAACCAGAGTAGGGGCTGGGAGATCAGCACACAGGAGCCCAGGCACTGAGCCCCAAGTACATATGCCCCCGCCCTGTCTCATCTGACCTCACTGAGAAAACAGCAGCAGCAACAGCAAAGCATTCACCTTCGAAAGCAGGGCCCTTCTGAGTGCATGGGTCACAGGCCCACGAAGTCAACCTTAATCTGACCCTTCCATCCCCAGTCCCGACATACTGACCACAACTGTGATGTACCAGGTCGCTTGTAATTTCCTGCGGTCCTGGCAGAGAGTCTGGAGCATCCCATCCAGCCACTGTCCCAAGATAACCCGGCCTTACTTTCCAGCTCTGACAGTTTCTCTCTGGGACACTGGAAACAAATATTTAATAAACGATTTCTCTTACCCACTTACCCCCACAGCCAGTCCACATCCTTTTCTAGTTTAGCAGACCTGTTAGACATTAAAATTGTTGACTTTATTGCCTGTGGTTTTTTTCCTTGCCTGTGTTTTGTATGTGCACCCCACAGAGAAATCACATTTATATGTTTAGATGCATCTAAACAAAACCAAAACCAAGCTCATAGATAAAGAGAACAGATTGGTGTTGGCTGGGGAAACAAAGGGAGACCAAGTGAGTGAAAAGGGTCAAAAGGAACTTCCAGTTATGAAATAAACAAGTCTTGGGGATACAATGTACAGCATGGTGACTATAGTTAATAATAATGTACTACATATTTGAAAGTTGTTGAGATCTTAAAAATTCTCATAAGAAAGAATACTTTTGTGACTATGTATGGTGAGAGATGGTAACTAGACCTCTTGTGATAATTTCTCAGTATATACAATACCAAATCATTAGTTTACCCCTGAAACTAATGTCAATTACATCTAAATTATAAAATAATCTTGTAGGGGATATTTGTAATCTACAGGAATATAAATTGCATTTTAGACATACACTGTATATTGTTCTAGATCATTATAAATAACTTTATTCAAATTTTTAGAATCGATTTTCCCCATGAAATAAAAGACAGTGAGAACTTTCAGAACAAGAAACTGTGATAATTAAATTGTGACCTAAACTTACTGAGATAAAATTACCATCAGTTTAGAACTGAAACAGTGTCATGTTTTTATTTTTATCTATATTTAGTAAAATAGGTCAAAATTCTTACCATGCTTTTACTAAAAATTGCTCCACTAGATTAAGACAGTGGAAAAGTGAAATTTAGTGAGGACAAATCCTTTCAGCTGTATCTTTTCAGGATTCATCTCATTCTCTTTTGGATGCCACAGCTATGGAATTCTAAGAGTCAAGTGAAGACTTGATTCCTCAAAAGACACAACACAGGAAATTCCCCCTAATGATTAAAAGATGATCACAACTACAGGAGAGATGTGTGTATATGGAGGGTACTGTGTCTAGTCTTAAATTTTGCTGCTTCTTTAGTTTCTTAATCTATGTTGGGAGTTGTCCCTTCTAAGGAAACATTTATTAGATACAATAAAGAGATGTGTTTGGTTACTTCTTTTTTGTTACTGACAACCTGCTGAAACAACATACTTCTACAATTTTCTTAACTTCCCATCCCCCCAAATAAAACAAAACAGAAAACAAAACTACAAGACCAGCACTTTGACCAAAGTTTTCAATCTAGCACTCAATCTTAGAGCAGACCAGAACTTTAGTGGTAATTAAGCCCATTTTTGTTATTAGCAATTGAGACAAAGCTCAGAAAGGTTAGATAAATTATCCAAGACCACTCAGTATGTTAGAAAAGCAACTGGCAAAATTTATAAAACCTATTACTCTGTACCAGGAATTATATTATCTGCCTTATAAAATTTATTCATAATCTTTACAACATTCCTGAAAGATTATTCTGTATTTTATATGAAAAAAATGAAACTGAGAGAAGTTACATGACTTACCCCAAACCGCCATTAATTGTATGGAATTTGAACCCAGGTCTGACAGGCTCAAAAGCTCATAATACTCCTTCCCCACATCATGCTGTGTCTCTGGGTAGAGGTGGATCTTTCTTAGAATGCACACGTTAGCGTTCTGGGCCAGGCTTCTTCCAGCATAGACCATAACTACAGAGCAGTTAGTACTGTGTCCTCTTCCCAGCTGCCTCAGAAATCACTCTAAGGAACCAGCAGCAACATGGTGACTCAGGAGAGCGGCTGAGACACCCATGGCTGCAGGCAAGGAGCTCGCCCTTTCAGAGCAGCAAGTGTGAGAGTTAGCAGTTGTGAGAACGGGACAAGAAATTTGCCCTCTTAAATCCTTTTGAGTCCTAACACCTGGTTGGAAGACTAATTCTTTAGTCAGAATTTGTGGGAGTGATAACTATATGATTTATTTTAATTCAAGCTTTTCTTGCAGTAAGGATACTAAAAATAACTCCTTAAGTTGCACTACATAATTGATGGAATAGAACGCTTTTCTGCCCAGATGATACTGATTAAAGTTGCTTTCAATGTCAAGCGAACATCATAAAGTGTGAGTCTATAAAGATTCAGTGTCAAAAAATTCTCATGTTTTACTTTATTGGACATTTGCAAAATTACCAACAGCTGAACTTAAAAGTGACAAAGCAATGCCAGGATGTGTAAACCGGAAATGAGAACATTCATGGTATGGGTTTTAAAAAAGGATATAGGAACCTAGATCTACTAAATATGAATCACGTTTTATCCCATCATTGCAAGAATCTCACAGCTGGATTAATAGTTATTCATAGTCACATGAGATAATAGTACTTTTTCTACTGATCCAATTAATCTACTAAAATGTTAGAAAATTTTGCTGAAATAAAATTTTTTTGCAGAAGTTCTCTATGAATCCTATTTTCCAAAATAGCAAGAGGGAATATTTTGTTTTTCAGTTTTATATGTAAGACCAGTATGTAACTTTTGAAAATGCCTCTTATAATAGATAGACCAATATTAAAATAACTACAGAAATACTTAGAAGTGATTATTCAGGAAGAGAGGTTTAGTCTGCCAGTCACTAAACACTAACTTCAATATTTCTGAATAATCGAACACCTTCTCATTTCAATAGTGGAATCTTTTAAACACATCAAACAAGTTAAATGTGTCATAGTGTGACACTTAATGTTGTTTGGAAAATGAAAATAAGTTACTCTGTCCGGGTCTAGTTCAGTACAACGGAATAGCTACTATCTTACCACAGAAGAAAGTAGGAGAGGCTTGAAGTGATTTTTTTTTTTTTTTCACAAACTAATGATTCTTTGCTCTTGTAGAACAGCTTGTACTCAAGGCATTTCAACTCATCACTTGATAATCATGAATTCACTAATGCGTCCTCAGCACATCTGTGAAAAATAGACTTTATTGCTATTTTACGGATGAGCAGAATTGAGAATGATCATACAGTAAACTGGCAGCAGAAAGAATCGAGACACAGATTTCAAGCTACAGTTTGTGGCACTCAGAATAATGGTTCCTCAAAGATGGCCCAAATCCTAATCCCCAGAACCTATAAATATGTTTGGTACCATGACAAAGGAGAATTAAGGTTGCAGATATAAATAAGGTCTCTAATTAGCTCATCTTAAAATAGGGAGAGCATCCTGGATTATCCAGTTGGGCCTAATATAGTCACAAGGATCTTTTAAACTAGAAGAGGGGAGGCAGAAGATGAATTCAGAGCAATGTGGAATGAGAAAGCACTTGACTCATTGTTGTTGGCTTCATGGTGGAAGGGGAATATGGCAGCCTCTAGAAGCTGCAAAAAGCAAGGAAACAGATTTTTCCCTCAGAGCCTCCAGGAGAGTATGCAGCCCTGCCTAGACCTTGATTTTAGCCCAGAAAGAGCCAGGTAGGGCCTCTGACAAGCAGAGCTGTAAGATAATAAATTTGTGATGTTTAAGCCACCAAATTCATGGTAATTTGTTACAGCAGCAATCAAAAACTAATAGTTGCTTAATCAATTAGGAGTACTTAATACAAAACAGTCATTAAAAAAACTATAAAGAATAAACTCAAGCAACCAAACAATAACAGTTAACTTGGAAATGCAGTCCATTTTGAAGTATTAAAAGTAGAAGCACACAGATTCTTTGGCATAAAGAAAGATGGAAAAGGAAAGAGGTGAGAGGAATTTTTTTTTTTCTCTTCCACTGGAATACCAGAAGAGAAAGGAAACTATAAAAAGAACACATTTATCTAAAGGATGAGGTAAGAGTTTTTAAAAGGCTACTTGGAATAGCCTTCCAGGAGAAGTTTTGGAATCTTTGTCCCTAGAGATCTTTAAGATACACAATGATGGATTTTATCTACCCTGGATGGCTTAGATATATACTCGTCTGATGACAAGGGCTGAGACGAGACATTCTCTCCTGGCCTCCTCCGGCCAAAATATTCTACACAGATTTGAGTCCATTCAATTCAATGCCACAATTATTTACTGCCTCTCTACTCAATTTAAATAACCAAAGAATAACATAAACCCTGACTTCAAGAAATTCACAGTTTCGTAGTGAACCAAGGTAAACAGCCAACCCTATGCAGGCTAGACAATGAGAAAAATCATAAGGGTTGGGTTCATGACATATTGATTAAACTTCATTAGATATATAAAAATCAATGTACTCATTGATCATAAAACAATATTACAGGTATCCACCGGAGACCATCAGAACACCAGTTTATTACAATGAGAATTTATCCCAAACTTCCTAAATTTCTGTAAAGAAAATTGTTTAAAAATAAACTCTTTATTGTAGAATTTCAGCTAAGAAAGGCAGAATGATAGAATTAGATTATATCTAGAATGTATCTAGAAGGTATTTAGAATATAAAAAAATTACCATTTTAGAAGCCCAGTATAAAATAATGGATCTGGACAATAATCAGCAATAGATGCAAAAACTATTAAGTGATAATTTGATGGTGAATTTTATCGTGGAAGGATCCAACTGAGACCACCTAAATACACTGAAGAGTCTTAACATCACTGAGTATGACATCAGCAATTTAAGTGTCTCTTTTTGTGAGTTGTTAGGAAATACACAGTGCCGTCTATAAAGTATTTTTCCCCAAAAAAGCTGAATCCAAATTTAACACAGCTTCCAAATCTACATATTTTTCCATGAGTGATACAGAATGTAGAGGAACCAGTTAAAAATTGCAGAATGGAAGCAACCAGTTAAATGCAGAACATGGACCAGGATGTATGAGCCAAGTGCTCCAGCAAATCAGTGACATTTGCGAAGAGAAGAGAGAGAGGATTGTCATAGGACAAAAGAGACTTAAAAGATGTAACAACAAAAGGTAACATGGAGACCTTGTTTGGATCCTGATCCAAAAAAGAAACAACTCAAAGAAGTCATTTTTAAGATCAGCAGGGAAATTTAAATATGGATTAGGTATCAAATGATATTGTAGGATTATTATTATAATGTGATAAAGACACAGCATTACTCAAAATACCTCTCATCTGTTAGAGAAGCATACTGAAGGGTTCACAGACTTAAAAATACAGTATCCAGTTATGTTTTAAAATCCTCTAGTAGGGGTGCCTGGGTGGCTCAGTCAGTTAAAGCCTCTGCCTTCAGCTCAGGTCATGATCCCAGGGTCCTGGAATCGAGCCCCGCATTGGGCTCTCTGCTCAGCGGGGAGCCTGCTTCCCTCTCTCTCTGCCTGCCTCTCTGCCTACTTGTGATCTGTCTGTCAAATAAATAAATAAAATCTTAAAATCCTCTAATAAGAAAACTGTGCATATGAAGAAAACATGGAACAGGATCAGCAGAACAGTGATCTGTATTCAAGCTGCATGATGAAACATGAGAATCATTGTAGTATTTCCTCTCCTTGGATGTTTGAACTTTCCATAATAATAAAAAAAAAAAAACTTAAAGGACAACAACCATAAGTAAATAAAAGTGTACTGGTTCCATCTGATTATGCCTCACACTGAGCTACTGAAAGGTTGGTATATTTATACCAGAAATTTTCTTTCCTTTTCTGTGCATATTATTCACTAGCAATCTGACTTCTCTACCTCTTACTGAACACCTTCCCCCTCTGATGGAAAGGAAGTTTACAACTGAGCAAATTCTCAATCAAAAGAACCAAGGGGAGAAACTATCATAAATATTACTTCTGTTGCTCAATAAATAAAGGAGCTGTGGACCCAGTTCTGTTGGCATGTGGGCTGAGTATAGAGCTTCCAGGCACTTTTTGTAGTAAAGAATGAACGTGGTGGGGGAGTACTTGCAAAATTTCAAATTCTTTAGTTTACATGGTCAGGGTTAGTGTTGTAACATTGGTCAGAAATGTGTAATTCTCAAATTTTTTTTCACAACAAACTGTAATGTGTTTGTGTTAAAACAATGATCATAGGTAAAAATCTAGTCTAGGCGTGTAAGTAATAATGTTATTCTCCCATCTGATTTTAGAGTACAACAGGCTTCTCTATGAGGAAAAAAGAGCTACAGGACAAACTACATTTCTCTTCAGTGTTCCCTGCATATATGCATGAATGCCAGATCTGATCTACAATAGTCCAAGTGACAGGGTTAAACACAGAAAGGCTCTGCAGCAATAATCCTAGCAATGGAGAAAAATACAGATATCATCTGACACTGTTCAGAAAGCCTTTGAAGACATTCAAAATAGATGATCCCCCTTTAAAAAATATTATCCTTTTTTAAAAAATGTTAAATGCTTGGGTGCCTGGGTGGCTCAGTGGGTTAAAGCCTCTGCCTTTGGCTCAGGTCATGATCTCATGGTCCTGGGATGGAGTCCCTTGTTGGGCTCTCTGCTCGGCGGGGAGCATGCTTCCCTTCCTCTCTCTCTCTGCCTGCCTCTCTGCCTACTTGTAATCTCTATCAAATAAACAAATAAAATATTTTTTAAAATGTTAAATGTTAACATTAACATTAAAAAATGTTAAATTTAAAAAATGTTAAAAAGGGTAATGTTATCCTTTTTTTAAAAAATTATTTATTACAAATAATTTTTCTGAACAAGGCTTAAAGATTCTTCCATCCTCATATTACATTGCCAATGGGATTAAAACCATTTCCAAAGAAATGTAAAATGCTATCATACCTGTAAAAGCTTTTAATTTTTTCAATCTTTTTAAATTTAAAAAAAAATTAAAAATGTAATATATTACATATGTAATACATTTTCTTTTATGTAATATATTTTCTTTTCTTTTTAAAGGTCATGAAGAGATGCCCAGAAAGCTATGGTGGTTATTTTGCACAAGAAAAATATAAAGACAAAACAGGGAGGAAAAGTAACCCAGATAAACAGGCTATGTTACAGAGATGTAAACCAGGCATTTTAGTTTACTTTTTCTTAGGAAACTTAAGGTCTCTGGTCAGGGATTGTAGTTATAATGGCAAGGAAGATGATTATTTCTGCAGCACACGCCGAGTTCTCATTCTGTATTTTTTCCACGAAGAAGCACTACACTATGTAGGTTACAATAATTATGGAGATGATTTGTAACTCTGGCATTTGGTTTGGCTGAGATGCAGAAGAAAGGGTGTCTGCCCTCAAGATTTATAGTTCACGTGCCACCCATTACCTGTTACTTCTCTTCTTCCCACGCCCGAAACCCAAACATCTTACCAACCACAGCCTCTGTGAATTTCCCTTCTGCTGGAAGAGGGAAATACTGGTTTGGTGACAAGTTGCTGCCATATCCCAGGAGAAAACCTTCTAATTTTACATTTGGATTTGGACGTAGGAACTTCAAGAGGATGGAGTCGCTCGTGGTATTGATGTGGACTTTCAGGCTTGGCCTTTTACCTAAAGATGGGAACACATAATACAGGGCTGTTATTTTACCACTTTAGTACCCCAGGGCAAATGTGGGGCAAAGGTTAGTTGCTAGAGGCATTGTTACTGGAAAACATGCTATCTACTTAGCTACTGAGTAATCCAACACATCCATCCAAACTGCTAAAACATAGGTAATTCGGAGATCAAAAAAAAAACACAAAAAAACAAACTAAGTAACATAGAAAGCAGTTTAGAACACAAAGTAAAATCTTAGGACTTAATATTTGGTAATTTATTATTGAGCAGGTAGATGGCATTTATGGCTACTTTGGGTATCCATGATAGTCAAAACCTTCATTGGATACATATTATCTGGGAATGTTCAAAGGATCTGAAAGTTCTTATCAGTAAATTTAACTACTGTACTTTGAAACCCCCCAGCCTCATCAATGCTGCCCTCCAGCTGTATCCCCACAAGACAGTGATTTACATAGAGAGTTGGAAACAAAGGGACGCAGGTTGGGGGGGCAGTTTAGGGAGAATAGGGAGTTCTGAGAGACTTGATAAATGGAAGAGAATGATCTTTAAGTCTCTTTTGGGGCCCACAGGGTCAATGAGACAACTACATGGAAATGATCCCTAGGAGGTTGAATAATCAAGTGTGATGCTCAGGAACAGAACACCGATCCATCTGGATATTATCGGTTTCTAAACAATCATTGGATGAACTTTCCCAGAGAGATTGTGCAGAATGAGGAGAGAAAACTTAATTAAAATTTCAAGGCTCTTTTTTTTTTTTTTTTTAAACTATGTAGGCAACAGGGACAGATTATCACACTAACCAGAAGTCTAGACCAAGTGGTAAGTAAACAACATTGTCTTTTGTCTTTGGGACCAGAAGGAACAGAGTTGAAATGCCAGCTCTCCAACTTAATTACCAGTGGTGCCTCTAGCTACTCACTGAACATACTTGACCCTGAATTTCTTGATTTGTAAATTATGAATACTGGATAACAATGCCTATTTTGATGGGTTGTTTATAAAGATTAGTGCAAATGGCACTATCTTGAAGCTGGCACATAGTAATTGCTCAATAATTGGTTACTTAATGAAGGCCATCTATAACGTTTTAGCCACAAGACAGAAATCCAAAACAGCTTTGTGAGATTTTTTTGTAAACTCGTATTTAACTAATTTGGTAGGAAAACCCAATCTGAACCATATGAGGCCATCAAATCTTTCTCAAATATCACTGAATAATCTGTGAAACTATTCACATGTTTAATTGTAGGAATATTAACGTTTTTAATTAAGGGGTGCTGGCCAAGCCCCCACTGAAGAGGTCAAGACAACCTAGTACATTTCTAAAATCCAAGGATTTTTGAATTCTAAAACATGTCTGGCCCCAAGAGTTTTAGATACAAGATTGTAGACCTCAATTATTTTTTCTTTATTCTACAGAGATTTAATATTTTTAGAACATTTTACCCATTAGAAAGATTGCATTTATTAATTTAGTAATCCACATTTGATTTTTCATAATTCATTTGATTTATATTGATTATATTCATAAGATATATACTGCATTAATACCACTTAGTACCTCTGAACAGCATGGCTTCCCAAAGTCATCACACTAAATTTATACTATTCCCTGTCAAAATTAGCCTGGTCTGCCTCAATATAGCTACATAAAGGATTCCAATAGGCCTTTGAAAAAATACAGCTAGCCCCTTCTTGGATACCAAGTTGTGGGAACCACTGTCTTACCTCAGCAGCCAGTACTACTATTTCCAGGTATGTACATAGTTCTTTATACTTTCAAGTATTTGATGAAATTTTCATAAACTTCAAGATTCTCAAACTGTTATTTCCACATTTCTGGCAAAATTGAAACCCAGAGATACTGGATATTTTATCCAAATGCAAGGAAGACTCATCTAGTTTAGCTCACCCAGTGCAAATCTCTCATAGCCCGATGTCTCCCCTGTTCACTGTCACTCTGCAAGTTAAGTGCAAGATCAAAACTGGGTCTCAGTTCACACCAGCAGCACTTCCTGCTCTATTTTTATTGAGAATGTCATCATTACCCAACAGAGTAAGGGGAGGCCGACCCTGAAACTATAATGCTCAAATGATGGTAACTGCTAATGTTTTGTCCTAATTTCATTAGATTTTGAAGAGGGGATTTATACTTCAGCTATAATATAGATTTTGTCCATGCCAATTTTTCCCTTCTTAGCTATGTGCCTAGATTAACCGTAGAGTCACTCCACTACCTTAGAGGTTTGTTAGGTCCCACAGTAAATTAAAACACAGTTCGTCTCTTACCCACCCCTTGTTGGGAAGCAGAGAATAAGGAATATTAGTGTACTTAGGCTGCACTCGTGTTTGACTAAGAGCCAAGAGTCACAGCATCATCACATTAGACGTTTGCTCATAGAATTTGGCCTGATGTACCACATTACTCTTCCACTTGGAAAGTGGAAAGGATGGCAGCACCAAGTGAGGAAAAGGAAGGTTGTAAACAGAATTACTGACCAACAAAAGTGGAAGTGTTCTCATTTCCTCCACATGGGAATTTTCATGACTCCAATCTTTGTCCCTTTCACTAATGATTTATGTCAGCAAATACATCAACATCATGTAACTTTTTGAGTGAATTGGCATTTAACTACCTACTTTCTCCAAAATTCTAAATCATACTACTCTCTGGAGCTAACCTTTTAAAAGTTCTCAAAAAGAGAGAGAGATGCACACAAACAAATCTTACCTCAAAGCAGCATCACAAACTTAATATTTTGAGACTATCATCCCAGTTGCTTATTTGAAGCTAGAAATTCAAGTACCTTCATTTTCCTAACACATTACTTCTTCCTTTATTACTTCTCAACATATCTTATTTCTTTTTGGCCAGTATAATCTTCTCACATTTGGCAATGCACTTTCACCTATGCTCACATTGTCACCCAATATGGATTCCCTCTATCTTCTGTCTGTCTTCTCTACACCTCTTCACCCACTCAGTAATTACACCACTGGTCTTTTTGGTGCTCAGCAAAAAGGTAAAGCAATTTTTGCCCTTTCAATCTGATTAAGTTTGTCAAGCATTCCTTCAAATGAATGTTTGAACTAGTATTCAATTTTATACTATTGGACAATTTCCCCTGATATTTTAGGATATATCTCCATGCATCATATAATAATTTTTAATCTTGGATAAGTTACTCTTCATTCTGAGTAATTCCAGTTTAATGGTTTGGAACACTAGTCATGTGATGACAGTTATCTTTCAATTTTAGTATGAAAACCTCTGGTGAATGACATAAGGTAGAGTTCATAGAAAAATAATATAATATGATATAAGCTAACTAGGAAAACATTTATAGGTAAAATGGCAGATATATTATCCAGAAAAGCCCCAGAGTACAGAGTAATGAATGCTAGAAAAACATCTTACTGTATCTTGTGAGAAATAAAGCCTAGGCCAATCAAGAGTGAGACAAAATAAAGAATGTGAACATTTCAGGAAACCACCACCATTATGGCTGAAAAAAGATTGCGCATTGATAAAGTAGAACCTTGGATCTAGGATACTTGTTTCTAATCCTCTTTTTCCAACATCCCAGGGTATCTCTAAATAGTTCAAGAGGGTGTTGCAAAATACCAAAAGAAAAAAAAAAAGTCTTTCAAAATCCAATTAGAGTTAATCTTCTTTTAATTTTTAAAAATAAATATAAGCCCTATCTCATTAAAATGACATGTCTGTGTTTCAATAAAATTGTATAGTTGACCCTTGAACAATGTGGAGATTAGGGACACTAACCCACCACACAGACAAAAATCTGCATATAGTTTTGACTCCCCACAATTTAACTACTAATAGCCTACTATTAACTGGAAGCTTTACTGATAACATAAGAAGTCAATTAACACATATTTTGTCTCTGGCATGTATTCTATATTTGTATTCTTACAATAAAATTAGAGAAAAGAAAATGTTAATAAAATCATAAGGAAGGGAAAATACATACATAGTACTGTATTTATATATTAAAAAAAAAAAACTGTGTAGTGGACCAAGTGTAGTCAAACCCAGATTGCTCACGGGTCAACTGTACTTGTAAAAATTGGCAGCTGGCTGGATTTGGCCACCAGGTCATAGTTTACCAACTCCTAGTCAACATCATTAATCTTCAGGGAAATGCAAGTTAAAATTACAGTAAGATACCACACACCCAAGAATGGATAATTAAAAGGCTGTCCATAACAAGTGTTAGGCAGGATTTGAAATAACTGGAGCCCTCATACATTTTTATTGTGAATGTTAAGTGGTGTAACCACTTGTGAAAACTGTTGGACAACTACCAAATAACCTATCAGTTTCATTCCTAAATATTTTTTGAGGAAACATGAAAAATAATGCTATGCTACGCCTTGTATGCAGATATTCAAAGCACCACTGAAGTGCAACTAGCCCAAATGTCCATCAATAGGTAAAGGGATAAACACATTATGGCTTACCCATACAATGGGATAGGACTTAGCAACAAAACAAAACAAATTGCTTATGTAATTCAACATGGGTGAATCTCTTGTCTGGTATGATATCATGTCACTGTGGCACGGGCAGGACCTTTCTCATCACAGAGTAGCAGGCCTTTCTCAGAGATAAAAGGCTTCCCTCTGATGGACGTTCATTCAATCCTCTTGCCATTATAGCAACTAGTGAAATAGTTTTAATGGTGCCTAATAGTATTATTTACATTCAACAAATGGTACATATATAAAATCAGTAAGTCCTTTTTAGCCATGATTATCTTCCTAGAACTGATAAGTCAAAGTTTCAAATGTATTACATATTCTTTTTACTCAATGGATTGCAGGTGGGAAACATTCCAATGCCTTTATGGTCACATCTTCAGTTTACATGTTATGCAGAGAAGTCACTGTCTGACAATGCATTCAAAAGCTTCCAAAAACCATATTTGATGGCATAAATTATATTTAATTAAACTGTAATGTTGTTATATAAAACATAATTTTAACATAAGACTTGACAATTTAACATATGCTTTAATTCTTAGAGAGCCAAAAAGAGATCGTATAACAGGTATGGTATTCAAAGGACTCCCTATCCTGGTACTATGATCCAAGGAAACATGTTGAAGGGGAGAAATATCCATATGGAGTCTTATTAATTTTCCTGTGGCAACCACAGTATGAAGGGAGTGGCCAAAGTCAGTTATACAAGAATCTTTAGCTGTTTCTGATCTTTAAATAGAAATGTGTTGTCTATAGTCTATAGCATGGATTTTCTTACCAAAAACAGTAACAAACTGAAAGCCAGTGATATGAATGGAAACTTTCCATAGCAGAAAAAGCATGACAGTTTAAAATATTTTTTAAAAGATTTTTTATTTATTTGTTTGACAGACAGAGATTACAAGTAGGTGGAGAGGCACGCAGAGAGAGAGGAGGAAGCAGGCTCCCCATGGAGCAGAGAGCCCTATGTGGGGCTTGATCCCAGGACTCTGGGATCATGACCTGAGCCGAAGGCAGAGGCTTTAAACCACTGAGCCACCCAGGTGCCCCCAGTTTTAAATATTTTAAGGAGAATAAAGATTAAATGTTTCCATCAATTAAATACAATTAGACATTATAAAAACTACTTCCACTAGTGTTGTAAAAGCAAGATGCTTGTACAACTTTCCATTAGAAGAGAGTCTGTGCAAAGTGATTATGAAGATAAAGAAAGGCATGACCTATTCTGCAGTGACATGATGGCATGTCAGACAAGATAGGTAGAAAGCATTATATTGTCTTGTCCTGGTTGTGTATATGCAGAAATATAATTAAATGTACTCACAAAATAATTCCTATAAAATCCTTTTAAAATTTCAATTTATTGTATTCCATCTATCATCAATCTCATTTATCTCATGGTATCCTGGATCTCTGCTTCTAGGATGAAATTCCTTCTCAAAATCCACAGATTCTCTGTCACTTTCCTCCCAATTTTTTGGGAATGAAGTTCTACCAAGACCCAATGGAGAATTAATGAAAGCTTGCAAAGAGCTAGTGTGTAGTAAACACGTGGCCGTTCTACGACACATCTTCCAGAAATAGGGACACCACTGACAATAGCTTGAGTCGTGCATTGCAGAACTCTAAATGGCATCATCCAAACCACCTTTTATTTATGGCCCTATACATTAACCATACTCACAAAGACCATGCAGAAATAGTTGCTACTTAAAAAAATGGGTGATTTGATAAGGGTAACTATCTTGAAATTCTCTAAATTCTTCCTATAGGCCTCAGATTGCTTCTGCCCACCCTTCTTGCTTCAGGCCTTTGATTTATATCTTCTCTGTCCTCTGACTCTGCTGACACTGGTAATAAGGGATATGGGTGGCAGGATGCCTTATGTAAAGAGAATAGGAGCTCAGTCACAAACATTTTGGACATTGTGGTTTCCAATGTACAAATGAAATTGCTTCCTTCAATATACACAATTCAGGTGATGAATCAGAAATCTAAATAAGAAAAACAGATTAAAAGATTTGAGGCATTCAGGAAATGGTGAGTTAGTAACACCCAGCTTTAGAGATGAACAGCAGGCATCCCTACTTGTGTTTTATTAACTCAAGTCTAAAAACATAAGGGGGGACGCCTCGGTGGCTCAGTTGGTTAAGCAGCTGCCTTCGGCTCAGGTCATGATCCCAGCGTCCTGGGATCGAGTCCCACATCGGGCTCCTTGCTCGGCAGGGAGCCTGCTTCTCTCTCTGCCTCTGCCTGCCACTCTGCCTGTGCTCGTTCGCTCTCTCTCCCTCTCTCTAACAAACAAATAAATAAAATCTTAAAATAAATAAATAAATAAATAAAAACCTAAGGGGAAGATCCTGATGAAAATAGTTTAGATATATACAAAATGAGACTTATATAAAACTATAGAAAAAAATGTCATTTTTTAAAAAGCACAGAAAAAACTGGGTAGAAGTCCCATAAGACACATTAACAGCTGCCAGAGTGTGGGAATGGGGGCCTTTAAAAAAACTCTGAACTTGACACATACACACTTGATGTGAGCCCGAAGCTCAACCTACAAGGATTAGTGATCTCTGCTCCAGTGCAAGCAGAATAGCGTATTCTCTCTTCAATGCCTTGTGGGGAGTTTGCCACTGGAAGACATGTTCCTGCATGTAACATGTTGTAACATGTACTTTCAGAGTTTAGGAAATAAAAAGTCCTGGTTCACTGGGAAGAGCTCCCTTTATAAAGCCACACCCAAACAATTGCCATCAAGCCATAACTCCCAGGTGTCACCTATTAACTTTATTAGGATATTATGGTCACCAAATACCTGGAGAATGTTTACTATTGAATTTAGAAAGAAATGACATTTTGCTAGAAGTCTGAGAGGGAAAATGTTTTCTTCCTAATGGAGCACTTTATTTCTGTTTTCCCAGCTGCTTGTATAAGTGAGTTCCATTTCAGCTAAAACAACCACAGTTTCTACCTTGGTCAGAATTCCCAGTGCCCTGATTCCTTAGGCCAATTCTTCACCGTCTGGTGACTTTGGATGACTGAATGAGACAGACTGAATGAATTGACATTTCGGCACCACTTGGCAGGACTAATAGTTTTACCAAAGGAGCAATAATTTCATTACCTACCTTATAACCCAACTAACAGCCAAGCAGGAAAATTACTTTTCATAGACTATCTTCTAACTCAACAGCCTTTCACTCAGGGAAAAATCTCATGCAAGTGTTGTCACTTGCATACACACCCTCTATTTAATTCTCCTAAAATTACTCTTTAAACTCTGGAGCATGTTGAGGGTGGGGGGGCAACCATATGCAAAAAAATAACCACATATTTGCTATAAGGAAAGGGGGGTAGTGACATGGTTAACTTCAACAAAATCTAAATAAATTCTGCATTTGCCTTGGGAAATATGTATATCCATTCATCTGCTTTTCACTTTATTCCTTCACTACCAGATGCTAGGCATTAATGATACCAATTCAAATGTGATCTGTCACATTACAAAGATTAAGCAGTCTAGTAAGTTAGGCAAATGGGTAAGTCAATTATTTCAGTGCAGCATCATTCCTACAATTAGTATCATGTGGCCACAACAGAGGAACTCTAAATCTGATGGAAGAGGGATAAAGGATGTATAAGGAAAGTGTCCCCTTAGCTTTGTTAAGCTAGTCACAAAAATTGTTTTCATTACATGAAAACATGCCAAATGCAAGAGGGAAGTAGATCTCAAAGTCTACCTTATAATACTTTTCCTACATTTTAGATAATTGGTATATTCTTATTATTTTTAATACATATAAAATAAAAAGAAATCAAATATGCTAAAAGACTTAACAAAACTCATTTCTCTTCTTTTCTGATTTTTCATGAAAACTCTGGAGTAGATCTGCTTACATTCTCTTGCTATGTAAAGTAAGGAGTGATGACAATTGGTATTCTGGATGGAAGGTAGAATAGGTACCAGACCAGGATTCTTCAAAGAATCGCCAGCCACCCCCCATTAGAGCATCAGCATCAGCTGGGAACTTGCTAGAAGTATACATTCTCAGACTCCACTCCAGACCTCTTGAATCAGAAACTTTGAGATGGAGGCAGCAATCTATATTTTAGCAAATTGGGTAATTCCAACACAGACTCAGGTTTGGGAACCATAACTCTTTGAAAATAAATAAAATTAATTAAGGGCCCAACTTCTTTTGAAAGAGATTTACAGATACACAGTATCAGAGAAAAAAAGACCTCAGCCACCAAGCTATTAAATTTTCCTAACATGAGAATTTTATATATATATTGACCTGTGAACAAACTGTTAGAGTTTTCTAGAATTATAAATTCTGGAAACTTGTAAGGTAAAATGTTTAATAATATTTGGAAAATTTCTCTGGCTTCTAGCATCAGTTATAGGGCTTTATAGGTGTTTGACCAATCTACTTAAAGACTTAGAAGTATGATGAGCTAACATTATAAAAAATTTCAAACAGAGAAATGTTGCAAGAATCGTGCAATACACATCCATAGAGCCACCGTCCAGAGTCAATGATGTAAATCTTAATCTATCTCTTTCATCATATTTCCCTACCTCTCTATCCATCCATCAATCCATCAATCCATCTTATTTTTAAATGGATTTCAAAATAAATTATATTTCAGTAGTCTTCACTCCTCAAATTTCAGTAAGTATATCATTAACTAGAATTCAGTACATTTTTTGAGATAAAATTTATATATAAGAAAATACATAAATCTTAACTCTACACGGCTGACTTTTCCAACTGCCATATATTTATGCAACCAAAACCTAGACAAGATTTAGAATATTACCTTCACCTAGAAAGTCTCCTCATTCCTCTTCTCAGTCTATTTCCACCCCAGAACAAAACAACTTTTGTTCTGATTTTTACTAAGCCATAGATTGATTTTACCTGTTCTAGACTTCAGTGAAATGGAATCCTATGATATGTGCTCTTAGGTAAGGCTTCCTGCACTTAATGCAAGTGACTTCTTGCATCATAATGTTTTGGAGATTTGTAAGTTTTATTGCATGCATCAGTAGTGGTTTTGCTGTTATTTTCACTGAGCACTATTCAGATAATTATTAAAATCAACATTTTTAAATATTCCTGTGTCTTTAGAGTATCAACCTCTCTTGATTTACTGTTTTTTAAAATGTTGATTATATTGTAATAACATTTTCACTGAGAACAAAGGAAAATTATATATATATATTTTTTCTTTCCAGATACTTATTTACCTTATACTATTTGCCAGAAAGATAAAAACTATACTCTATTATTTATAATAGATGCTTAATTTTTAAGACTTAAATAAATTATAACAGTAAATGCAGATAAAACTATATAATGATTTCATCTTCACCAGAATGCTGAATACTAGTTACTGATACTCAGTATCTTGGATATCTTTCCCTCTCACTCCAGCTAATGAAATGCCAGGCACCTTTAATTTTTTTTAAGATTTTATTAATTTGACATAGAAAGAGATGGTGAGAGAGAGAACACAAACGGGGGAGTGGGAGAGGGAGAAGCAGGCTTCCCACTGAACAGGGAGCCTGACATGGGGCTCGATCCCAGGACCCCGTGATCATGACCTGAGCCAAAGGCAGATGGTTAATGCCTAGGCCACCCAGGTGCTCCCACTAGTCACCTTTTGACAACAAAGTATAATATTGACTTTCCTATGTCTAAGAGTATTATTCACTGATACAAAAGTGGTTAAGTTTAAACATGTGCCATTTAAAAAATTGCTTGTCCTAACAATCTCAAAATGATCTAGTACCAAAAAATAGATAGACGGTCATTTGGATTATTATCCCTCCACTGGTCAATTTTCCAAAAGGACCGATACTCCTTTTTTTTTCTACTCTCAATAACTTCAATACCAACATACATTAAATTCCACTAAGTAGAAATCAAGCTTAATCAAAGTACTATTTTATCGGACAAAGCAGAAAATGTACAACTTAACACCAGCACTGTAGGAAATCCTCCACATACAAGATCCATATTTCCATTGTGAAAACACTGTCTCAGGGAGTAAATCAGAAATACTCTTGGTAAAAATGAAAAGTTTGCCATCTTATAAAAAACTGTCTAAGCACTAATAAAACTTTCTTAAATAAATCTTGCTTTTACTACAAAGTCTTACAAATAAAAACAATAGATGTAGCTAGAATAAACAGTTTCATTTGCCATCGTTGTTTAGACATTTGAAATCTTCATGAATTTTAGTTTGTTAATAAATACCCAATGCTGATGATATACAGCTGCTTATTTTGAGATTTCACAGCTTCAAAAGCCCTCCATATACTAGAAGACAATGGCTAAACCATCATGACAGTTTGATCAGGTAGCCTCATGAGCAAGTCGGGGTGGGTTATGAGACTTACGAGTCTCTGGGAAGAGCCACTTGCTAATGGCCCCAAAGTAAGTCATTCTATTCTAATATGTTATAGAAGAAATAGAGGGGTTCTGACATCAACTTTGCCTTTCACTGTGTTTGACCTGGGTCACCTGTCCTCACTTTACTCCTCTGAAGAATTAATTAGAGAATCCCAAATCCATTTTCAATCTCATGTTCAAGGAGATCTCTAACACTTCATCCAGACAAAATAATATCTTTCTATTAAACTGCAAGAAAATAAAACCAAAAATGAATTTGTTTATAGAAACACTATGCTAATAATTTCCAGATAATGTTTATTTTTTACATAACTCCCAAAATTTACCTCAAATACGAAAAAGAAAACAGTTTTACAGACATATAGAAAGAATGTATGTGACTGTCACAAATATTTTTAACAGTTTGTGAGGTATATATAATCATGCACCATAATATTCACCTATTGTAACTAGTTTTTTAAAATCCAGTAATTTTTGGAAAATTTTAGAATTTACTAAGTCTACCACAATCCAATTTGAGAACATTCCCATCACTCTAAAACTTTCCCCTGTATCCATCTGTAGTCAACAGGCATACCCTTAACTCCCACTCTTCGTTCCAAGCAACCACTGGTCTGCTTTCTGCTTTTCTTGTAATTTAATATAAGTGGATTTACACAAAATATAGTCCTTGTGCCTGGCTTTTATCAGGTGGTGTTTATGAGATTCATTCATCCATGGTGTATCATTAGTTCATTCCTTTTGATTGCTTGGTAACATTACATTTTGTGGATCACATTTTGTTTATCCATTTCCTTAGTTGATGAATAGGTGGATTACTTCCAGTTTTGGGTTATTATGAATAATGCTGCTATTATGAATAATGCTACAAGTATTTGCCTGGACATATGTTTTCATTTTTCTTAGATAAATACCTAGGTGTAAAGTAGCTGGGTAGTATGGTAACTTTATGTTTAAATTTTTAATAAATTGGCAAAATTTTCCATTTTTATATTATTTTAAGATTATAAATATTACTCTTGCTTGAGGACAACACCAAGTTCTGAACATCCAGAAAATGAGATATATTGTTTTTCACTATCACTAAATATATGTTACATAATATTTTCTATAATGAAATCAATAAACTCTAAGATTTCTATCTGTAGTCATTAATGAAATGAGACCACTTAACTTGTTACAATAATTATTAAACTACAGCAATTATAATTTATCCCGAATGCAAGACATGAGCTTTTTTGCAAAACAGTAAGATGGTTACTGACATTCATAGCAATGACTACGATACAGGATAAATTACCAAGTTGTCTTCTGTCTCTAGACATTTCTACTTTAAGAATTTCTTTCTTTTTTTCAGATTTTATTTATTTTACTTGACAGACAGAGATCACAAGTAGGCAGAGAGGCAGGCAGAGAGAGAGAGGGAGAAGCAGGCTTCCTGCTGAGCAGAGAGCCCAATGTGGGGCTTGTGGGGATCAATCCCAGGATTCTGGGATCATGACCTGAGCCAAAGGCAGAGGCTTTAACCCACTGAGTCACCCAGGCCCCTCCACTTTAAGAATTTCTTAGCCAATACCAATTATGCAAATATTTGTCAAGCAGAGAATTAACCAGTTCTGGAGAGACTGACTTTATTCCTATTTGTACCTAAAATTAAAGTGAAATTAGTTATCAACTCTGGCCTTGTGAACCAAATGACTTAGCTATTTATCTACATAGTCAGAAGAACCTGTATAGTACAAACTATAGTAACTGGGGATGTATTATTATTTTGATAATATTTGTCACTGTTTCTTTTCCAATGAATTAAAATTTGTACAGAATTAAAACATTTTGAATTTCTAAAATGTTTTTCAGTATTAATAAAATATGCCTTATTGTTAACTTTTCTGGTAGTTTGTGATTCATGTAGCATTTTCTAGGTGAGAAAAAGCAAGCCAACTTGCCTTGAAATCATGGCCTTCTTGTCTGACATTATTAAAATATCCTAGCCTGCATGGTGGATGGGACTCAATTTTAAGTCTAGGCACTTATAATAGAATTCCATAATATTTATCAAATGTTAATAAAATCTAACTGAATGAACTATTTGGGGTAAAATCTTGACTTAAAATTGTAGAAATAAAAAGAAAGGCTTCCTCATAACTCTTTTTTATGTGACATTTTTTTTTTCTTTTTCCTGCATTTAGAACTTCAGAGATGTGATGAATTGGTCCCACTCCATTCCAAATTCTAAACTGGGAGACGAAGAAGTGAGATTGTCCTTTGAGTATTCCAAGCACTATGCACAGGAGATTGTCCTGTAGACACTGAAAATGGGAATAAGTCAATTCCCACTGGTTACACCATTTCCTAGCATGGGGTGAATCCATTTGGTTTTAAGTAGAGGAAAAGAGGAAGTTGAAGTTGAGATAGTAAACTGTGAGGTAACAGCAGCTCTGAAGCTGATAAAAAAGAAAAAAAAAATACCTGACAATGTAGCTTATTAGTACCAGGAAATAAAGATAAAAGGAACACTAGTGTTGTACTGCAGAGGTGCCCAGCCCATCTATAGATCCCCAACTCCTATGACCCGAGAAGTGACATGGATAAAGGGTAGGTAGGAATTAGTCAAAGTGTCAGTGCACATCTGGGGTGAGGACAGAGGGCAGAAACAGTAATTGGTGCCTTTAGAGATGCTAAAGAAGGTCAGAGCAGCAGGGAAGTATTGGGACAAGGGGGCACACAGTGACAATTCAAAGGACAAAAGAAGTCCCTATAGGCCACATTAAAAGATCTGTCATTGTTTTAAAAAGCAATTCTAAAGTATTTTTTTCCACTAAGCTATACACACACAAGCACATACCCAGTTTGAGGAATGAATAGTAATACAAAATTTAAATCTTAGACACTTCTAAAATACATCCACATGGTAGAAATCTTGTCTCACATACCCTTAGCAACAAGAAACTCAAGTAATGTACTCAGAGCAAAATTTGTTTTGAGTAGGAAAAAATATGCTATTTTTTAATGAAAGAAATCAGAGATATTTTATACATAGATTAAGTTTAAATGGACTGCCATTAATATAGATCCCTCCTGCAAACATAAGATATATTATTAAAATCAATTGTTATTGTGACTAACTCAGCCAGATTTATTTGTGAGACAAGGAAATAAAAGCTTACTTCTCTTAAAAAAGCAAACAAAAGAGGCAGTTGTTATTAATTCTATTCTTTAGCCAAAAGCTAAATGAAAACAAAGCAGCTGGCTCTAATTGACTCTATTGGCAGGAACAACCTGAGAAGTATGCTGCTTACAACTTATTATAATTCTGTGTTTCCCAAATTATTCCTTTATTGCACTCCATCCCAGGCTGGTAGCACATTTCCTATTCTGCTGCCTGGCATATTTTTACCTCTTTCCCACCTACCCCAGTAATAATCCCTCCATGGGTTTTTAACTTAATATTATACAAATAATACACATTTATTCTAGCTAACAAAATTAAAGAGTTGCAAAAGAGATAAAATTTGTTTTAAAAACTACCCATTATCCAATACACAGTGATGACTTTGGTAAAGATTTTTAGTATCTCCTTCCAGATATATTTTTCCTGGGTATGATAAATATGACAACTTACAAAGATAAGATTATATTTCAAGTGATGTTTTATAAACTGCACTTTCATTAACATAAATATACTTCTGTATACTCATTTTTACCGACCACATTATCTTTTAATTATTCATAGGAATCTTCCTTTGATAATAGATAAACGTGCCATTTCAGCTCTGTGAGTTAGTAGAGTTTATTATTTCAATAATTTCACAATTGACTTTATTTCGGCAAAATCTGGTATTCATTTTAGAGATGAGGACTTGATCTTATGAAGTTTGTATAACTAGTTTGAGCCTATTTGTTTTTAATCACATTTGAGATCTGTCATATTTAATCCATTGGCAATTAAATAAACTCATTGTATTTTTTGTGGATTTCTGTTAACATTTTTGGGCTGTGGGGGTGATGATATTTCCATGTCTCTGAGATTCTCTGTCTGCCCCTATAAAGAGTGGTATTTTAGGAAAAGAGGACTGTTAGTGGAAAGACAGAGTGTTTGGAGTCAGAATACCTTTGTTCAAGTCCCAAGTTAAACCCACAATTGCCCTAGTTATTTAAATAGTTAACTTAATGGCTGAATGCCACATTCTTCCTAAAATGGGATTAATCCTACATAGCTACTATCTCAGAGGTGTTGGTAAGATTAGTGAAATTCTTTAAGAAAACCAGTACAACTGTACAACTCAGTGATAGTTGTTACTGATGTGACCTGATTCTTGTTTTCCTTTCAATTTGGCTGTACTTTGAATTTTTTAAAGTTCTTTGCATTTCAACCAAATATTCATTTTGTAAATATGGACATAACTTACATGTGATTCTAAAGTACACAAGGACATGGTCACTGGCACAGAGAGAATATTCAATAAACATTTTTTGAATGAACATATATAATGCTTTTCTTAAGTAATATTGTACTTGATAGGAATCATTGCTAATACACAAATGAGTCTCCTCAAAGAAAATGCATTATAGTGGAGGATATGAACTTGTAAGAGTTATTACTCACACTCAATTACTCAATACACTCAACACACTCAATACACTCAATAAATTCTACATAGAGGAGCAAGCCTCAAGCTGAGATAATTCAGAGGAATGCTGACTGATTAGAAAGGGAAGGGTCAGGAATGGCATCATAGAAAAAATGACAAGTGAGTTGAGTCTTGAATGTCAAGAAGGACTTGTCCAGAAAACAGGAGGAAGAGAATGTCAGACTGATAAAAATTAAAGTGGTGTGTTTGTATGCTGATGTCTGTGATAATCTGTTCCCCAAGACACTGGATATGGCCTGTGTTATCAAAACCTCTTGTTTAAAACAGTCTTTCCATCCACCTTCTAATTTAAAATTAATAGAAGATCATAAACATCTGATGCCATTTCATATCATTTCTTTTTTTAAAAAATTATTTATTTGACAGACAGAGCTCACAAGTAGGCAGAGAGGCAGGCAGAGAGAGAGGAGGAAACAGGCTCCCCACTGAGCAGAGAGCCCAATGTGGGGCTCGATCCCAGGCCCCTGGGATCATGACCTGAGCTGAAGGCAGAGGCTTTAACCCACTGAGCCACCCAGGTGCCCCCGTTTCATATCATTTCTACATGGAAGTCTTTCTTCTGAATGGGGAGTTATTTTTAAGGGTTCGAAACATCAAAAAATATATTCGCTTAATTTCTGTGGTGTCCATCCTATTCCAGGCATCTCATACTAGTCATCCAGGGTCACCTGATGAAGTTTCATGAAGCTGGGACAGCATGGCCAGAGGTCATGATGCTAAACCAAGCATGCTAACTTCCCGCCCGAAGGATGAAGAGATGCACCTTGATTCTCTCTAATGAGCAATGGTGGACTAACTCTTCCCATTTACCTTGATAACCACTATTCATGGAAGAGCAGCTAAAAATCTGTTATTTCCCACAGTAGCATTAGAACAATTTCAGTGGTTTCAATGATTCTAGAAAGGCCTTGAGAGAAGTCTAGTACAGATTGGAGAATTCCCTGTTTCAGACATTTGAGTTTCCATTCTCTATAATTTCTCTGTAACATGTAACACCTTTGACCACCTCAATGCATGTGCTTTCACACTTGCATCCAGGTGTATACACACCCAGCCCCCCATACCCACCCACCTTGGTTTCACTGTGTAACACAATGGTATTCTCAATCTGATTTTTCTACCACTTCTCCATCTCTCTCCTTTACTTTTCTTCCTCTTCTAACCCTGATAACTTGGCAACTCATTAGATTGAATCTTTTGCTCCTTCAGACAACTCCTTTGCACCCAAGTCTTCAATAAAAACCACGGTTAACTACTATGTGACTTAGCTTACTCTGAAATCTGCTACTCTATTTCTGAATACTCACTCAGTTTTAGTCCTCCAGACTTCCTGGACTACTGATACAGTCATTGGTGACACCGAAACCCAACCATCGGAATCTTCAAAAACTAATTTACTTCTCTACTTTCCCTACTCCCCTTCTTCTGCCATAGTCTCAGGCACCTGCGTCACCTTTTTCTCATTCTTCAAATATAGTTCTTCCAGACCCCTGTGTAGGATGGCCTCATCAGAATTTTCATAGAGTTAGCCTGAAAACACCATCCAATATTACCCATTTTTTTGTGATTACCAAACTCACCACCTCTCCAATCTGTTCTTCCTAATATTTCCAGGTGAATAATCATGCAATCCTGCTTTGTTATGCTACCCCTTCACCCCTCTACCACTAGCACCAAGACAGTAGATGACTCCTGAATGCTCACAGCATAAAGGTTAAATAAGACTATCATCATCAATGGGAAAGAAGATAGACTTTGACAAAATAACATCCCAGGCACAAGCTGAATAGTATGCATGCAAATATGAGTAAAATATTTTCCATCTTGCACTTCAGAAGTGAAGAATTTTCAGTAATGAGGGAAATTGATCTCTAAGTGCTAACTCTGAAGGATGGTAAAAGCTATGTCCAGAGTGTTACATTTGCAAAGGAAGAAAAGAGTTTTCTGAGGCATTAAGGAAGACACTTCAGGAACACATCTTAGAGAAAGTAATACTACCTTTTTTTGCCCTTGAGGAGATTACCACATGGTTGGAGAGACTATTGCTCTACAAAGCAATGTTTGCCATGTATTGAATTTACAGGAAATAGAGATTACTCTCCAGGGAAAGGTCCATGAGGAAGGGGGGCTTCAACCGAGCCTCAAAAATAAGAGTCAAATGAAGAGTAGAATCTAGAAGAGCATTTCAGGTTGGAAATGACAGAAACAGAAACCCTTATTAAACTACAAACCCTGCCTATAGTTACAAATAGGCGATTTGGTTGAAAGAGAAGTATGATGTTCACAGTTACTTGGAATCTTGGAACTGGAAGGGGCTTAAAAGCAACTGTGTCAATTCTTTTGCTCACTCACAATGACACTAGACAGATACAGCAGAGCCAGGCTGTGGATTAGTTCTTAGGATGAGCTGAGAATCTTTCTCCCCTCTAAACACTAGTTCATCTAATAAAGGCCCAGATACAGTGATCCAAGGCACAGCATTTCTGGTTTTCATCAGAAGAGTTTCCTCTCAAACACAGTATTGAGATATGCAGGGGATATTTGCCTTTTAGAAACCATGCAGTGGTCATTTCAAAGACTTATTGCTATTTTCTATTGTGACATATTTAACCAAACCTTGGAACCAGCAATACAAACAGGAAGCATTAACTTCAGGCCAAAAAGGCAACAACTCTGATTTTTTGGCAAAATTATAAAAAGGCTGAAGAGAGCTGGGAATCATGAAATGTTGGAATTACCCTTTGGATAGAATTTCACTGGCTAGCTGTTGGTCACGGAATCACTTCGAATCAATTTAAGTATCATTTTCATTTACATGCTCTTCCTAAATTCCCTCTGTTATATTTATTTTTAGAATGGACATTCCTTAGGAACCTCTTTTCGTTTCTCTTTCCTTTCCTCTGTCCGTCACTGTTATAATTTAAATATGAATTATGCAACAAAATAAATGAAGTAGCAATAAACTGGCTATGGTAAGGAATTACGATAGAAGTTTTAGCTGCTCCCTTCAAGGAGGTAAGAGACAACACAAAACCCACAGATCCACAAGCCTTTATATTATACATAGTCTTAGTAAATAATCTGTACTGTACTGGATAATCTTTTTTTTAAAAAGATTATTTATTTGACAGAAAGATAGAGAGCCAGAGAACACAAGTGAGGGAAACAGCAGAAGGAGCAGGAGAAGCAGACTCCCTGCTGAGCAGGGAGCCTGACATGGGCTCAGGACCCTGGGGTCATGACCTGAGCTGAAAGCTGCCACTTAATGGACTGAGCCACCCAGGTACCCTGCATGGGATAATCTTAGCATGAAAATTTTAATCTGTTTAGGGGGCAAAAAAATATTAGTTGTCTGCATTACTGCTCAAGGCACAGTGAACTCTCTTCTTCCACACTTCTGGGCCCCAATTAAAGTGCCAGATAAATTGTCATAAAAATCCACAAGACCCAACAGCACACATGGAAATGTCTATCAGCAGCTCTCAATGTTATCAGAAATGGCATATTTCCACAAAGCCCAGGGCAAAAGTAAAATGTGTTTGTCATTCTTTCTATTTTTTTTTAAACTTTGGTTTTATGTTTTATAGTATTGTACAGCTTGTCTGACAAGTGACTGGACAGGGAAACCAGGACATGTCTCCCTTATAAACTCATTAAAGGTTCTCCATAAGCACACAGCAATAAACATGTGTCATCAGGCAGAGAGTGGTGGAAGTTCTGATGTGGAGAATCCCTGCTGCATAGTTCTAGCTCAAAGAGCTTGCTGTCTGCCTAGGCAAACAACAGATTCAGCCCAAGAAAGAAACAAGGCTCCAGCCCTGAAAAAAGGCCAAGCAGTACACTCATTGCATGTCAGACAAGTGTCACAATGGCATCATCTGAGCAGGGTGGGGCATAGGACTGGCCCTAGAGACTCTCTTTCCTTGAAGATGATGAGTGGACTTTTTAAAAAATGAGATAAACTTTACTATCATGAGTGACTGTGCTGATCCAGTTCTCCTTTGTAACATGTTCACTGTGTGACCTCACCTCCACCCTTCCTATAAATATTAGATTTCCATTACATTTATCAACTTACTGGGGGCCATATTTGGTCAGATGCTTGATCTATTTCTTTCTTCATAAAATTTTAAGTTAGACTTTTCTGCTTGAATCCTCCATTATTTTCATAACTTTTCAATACTTTCCTTTTTACAAATGTTTTCTAATTAGAATTATACAACAATAAATAAGTAATACCATGAAAATACTTCACACATGGGATCTTTTGCATCTATTGTCATATCTATATGGTAGATTTTTAAACATTATATAAATTCATTCATTCATTCAACAAATATATTAAGCATCTAGAATATGCCAAACTCTCTTCTATGAGCTGAGAATATGACCATGAACAAAACAAACAAAAAGCTATGTTTTCATTGAGCTTACATTCTAGTGAGAGGAGATAAATCATAAATAAGATATATATATGTCAGATGATGGGGAAAATACTACTGCTGTTTCTTGGTAATCCAATTCCCTTCTTATTCTGGGCACATGAAAGGAGTATATGTTTCCATTTCATTGAAATTAATCATAATCATGTACTTAACTCTCACCAGGAGGTTGTGGGCAACAGGGACATCCACACCAACATATTAGACTCTTGGTGTTCTAACCTCTAAATCTGTTTTTCCCCCACTATCAGGAAGCAAATAACCAGAAGGAGCCTGGGTGCTCAAAGACTATAAAGAACAGAGGCCCCTGATCATAATCAGTAGATATGTGCTTGACCAACAGGTATGTTTTGTCATTTTAAAGTCCTTGAGATTTGGGGGGG
>RCUC01129954.1:0-47663 GCA_003697995.1 Taxidea taxus jeffersonii | reverse complement strand
AGACTCTTACTTGACTGAGCCACCCAGGCACTCCAGTCGTCTTATACTTCTTAATTTATTTGCAAAATCTTGTATGGTTTTGTAGTTAAAATACTTATTTTTAGTTTATTTTATGTCTGTTTACAACCTAAAATCTACTTCTCCAGTCGCCAGTAATTTTGGTTTGTATGGTTCTGTAATATTTTCACTGATAATTCTTATTAACTTATTTTCAGATTACAAGGAAAGGAAGAACAGATGAATACCATGAAGACTGTTTTAGAAGAGAAGGAGAAAGACCTAGCCAGTCAAGGGAGATGGTTACAGGTAAGAAGTTAAAAACAAAAGTAAACACTTTTTTTGTACTTGACTATCAGTTCAATTCATACCACTTCTTTTTCAGGATCTTCAAGAAGAAAACGAATCTTTAAAAGCTCATATTCAGGAGGTAGCACAATGTAACTTGAAAGAGGTATAGTATAAATAGATGACCAGCATATTACATAAAAAGTGAGGAGTCTCTTTTATATTATGCTAGAAAATAAAGAAGTTAGTTTACTCTCTTAGTTTACTTGCCATAAAAATTACTGTGCCATAGTTGTGTTGTTGATAAAATAAGTTAAATTTTATCTTTGTCAAGTCTTTCTGCCTGATTTGTCAACCTAAGCTTAAAAGCATTTCCCGTCCTTACTTTTTGAGATTGACTCTTAAACTTACCTAAGTATCCGTGTTTAATTGGTATATTAATCTGTAATCTTTTAAGAAATGGATATACAAAATTTAGTTAAAGTTCATTCTACCTTTGTAGATAGCTTAATTTTAACATAAAATTATGTTTTTATTTTTATGTTTCTATTTTACTGGTGCTTTATATATAGTATATATACTTTGTAATACCTGATATTTTTGATGTTTGAATTAAAGATGTGAATCTGTTCCTTAGGCATGTTCTGCATCACGATTTAAAGAACTTGAGACTGTGTAAGTATAATTTTATACTTTTGAGACTGTGTAAGTATAATTTTATATAGCATTTGAAAGAGGAAGTTCTCATTATTTTTGCAGAATGTACTTGAATATCATGAGCTGCTTCTTAGTCATTTCTTGTTAAATTAGGATTTAAGGTCCAGAGGCATATAAGCTAATAATTCTCTTTTGATAAAACAGTATCTCTCAGTGCTTTCAGATACGTGGGGACATTATGTTTTCCAAGCCCTTCAAACTCATCAACCAGAAGATAATCTTAGTTATAACCTTGATGAAGATTATTTAATCTCTAAGAAATAACTTGCTTATTGAGAAGAATGGTATCTGTTTTCATATCAGTTACTGTGCTAAAGAATAAAAATACTGAGTCTGATCAGCATAGAAGGTACTAGTCTTAATAGATGTTCATCCTAGAAAATTTTTGTATTAAAAAGTCTGTTCTCGGGCCACCTGGATGGCTCAGTGGGTTAAAGCCTCTGCCTTCGGCTCAGGTCATGATCCCAGGGTGCTGGGATCAAGCCCCGCATCGGGCTTTCTGCTCAGCATGGAGCCTGCTTCCCCCTCTCTGCCTACTTGTGATCTCTGTCTGTCAAATAAATAAAATCTTTTAAAAAAAAAAGTCTGTTCTCTTAACAATAGCTAACTAAATCAGTTCACAGTGGTGAGAGGGATATCTGGACTTCATCTTTTTGGCTTGCTATAGAATTACATTTAAGAGATTTTTGCTTTGCTGTGATGCCATCAATTTTTATGGATGTTTAAGAAGTGACCCTTTGAAATTGTGTCTTTAAAAGTAAGATATTGAAGATAATAGGTCATTGTCTTTATGAAGACAAAGGAGATGTCTCTATTCTTAACACTAATTCTCATTTGTACAGCTAATTGTTTATCATGGGGGCATTATATAGTTATCAAGGTACTTTTGTTTCATTTGCTAATAGAAAGCTTAGAGACACATTTCTGGCCCATTTGTAGTAGGTATATAAATCATTAGTTATGTGATTTTATTTCTTTATTTATTCATTTTTTTAAAGAGTTTACTTACTTATTTGACAGAGACTACAAGTAGGCAGAGAGGCAGGCAGAGAGAGAGAGGGAAGCAGGCTCCCTGCCAAGCAGAGAGCCCCATGCAGGGCTCCATCCCAGAACCCTGGGACCATGACCTGAGCTGAAGGCAGAGGCTTTAACCCACTGAGCCACCCAGGCACCCCAAAGTATGTGATTTTAGATCTATATCTGCATCAGTTTTCTTTTTTAAAAAAATTAATAGGGGCCCTTTGGTAGCACAGTTGGTGAAGTGTCTGCCTTCAGCTCAGGTCATGATCTCAGGGTCCTGGGATGCAGGCCTGCAGCAAGTTCCCTGCTCAGCAGGGAGTTGGCTTGAACCTCCCCGTCTACCCCTTCCCCATGCTTGTGTGCTCTTTGTCTCAAATAAAGGAATAAAATCTTTGAAAAAATAAAAAAATAGAATTAGGTGTGGGGGGAGCAATTTTAGGTTTACAGAAAATTGAGAGAAAAGTACAGTTTCTATTTCCCCCCCACCCCCACCCTGTTTCTCATGTTAAATCTTGTGTTAGTGTGTAGGTGTGTTACAATTGATGAACCAGTATGGAAATACTGTTAGTTACTGAAGTCTGCAGTTTCCATTAGCGTTCTGTCTTCTGTGAGTTTTGAGGAATGTATAAAGACATGTATCCATCATTACAGTATTATACAAAATAGTTTCACTGTCCTAAAAATCTCCTGGCCCTACCTATTCATTCATCCTTTCCTTCCTCCAAACACCACTCCCCACCCCCAATCTCCAGCTACCACTGCTCTCCATAATTACTGTCTCCATAATTTTGACTTTTCCAGAATGTCATATAGTTGAAATCCTACAGAATATAGGTTTTCAGAATGGCTTGTTTCACCTAACAATACGTATTTAAGGTTTTCTGGGGTTTTCCCCCAACTTTTTAATCCTATTCTACGTGTGTTCTCTTTTGCCATTTTCATGTAGACCTAGAAACATTTTGAAGTTCTTTCTACATTAAGGTGGGATAAAAATAACTTTCAGTTCAGCAAATATTTGAGAGCCTTTTTTGTGCCCTCTGGCACAGGAATACTGAAATGGCTAAGATGGGTTCTTGCCCTGAGGAAATAGATAAACAGATCAATTTAATAGTGCTGGGTGTTACTGAGGTCTATTTGCTTAGGTTGACAAGGGCAGTTGGGATCACATGAGCTAGATACAGTAAGACTTAAATCTGTGTTGGGTAAGGGAGAACCAGATTAAATTATATGTAGCATAGGTTTACAAAGGCTTGGCCATATTTTAAGTTCCAGTGTCAACTAATTATGGCTTTATTTTTTTTTAATTTTTTTTTATTTTAGATTTTCTGCTTCGATAAAGCCATACTTAAGAAATGTTAACTATGAAATAAACTGTAACCGTTTTATGATGTACTTTGAGTTGAGTGATTCTGGAAATATTTTTTAAAACAAATTTATAAATTGATGTAATCTGGAGAGAAGATCTATTAGACATTGTTTCTGCTATCTTTTTTTCCTTAGGGGTGGTATTGAAGTCTGGTTGTCCTTTTTGATTTGTATAACTAAATATAAGGTCTTTATAAAAATTCTAGGTTGAAAGAAAAGGAAAATGAAATGAAGAGAATAGAAACTATACTAAAAGAGAGGGAGAATGATCTTTCTAGCAAAACAAAGCTGTTACAGGTGAATATATTAAAACTAATTATTGTGTGAATTATTGTCTTTGCATATTTTAAACAATTTTAACTACCACAAAAGAAAATAGGATAGAGAGATTCTTTCCTCCCAGCCAGGTACTGGGTCTCATTCTTCAGAAAACTAGCACTTATTTGCATATCTTTTGAGAAAGTGTCCACTCATAAAATGTGTGTACTTGTTTTAAACACAGTGTATTCAACTATATACAAGTTTGTATTTGGCTTTTCTCCCTCTATTATTAATGTTTTTGAGATCTTTCCACATAAGCACATTTCTGTCTTCAACTTTTAGTGGCTTTGTGGTATTCTGTTGTATCATCAGCCATCATTTATATAACCAGTCCTGGTTTATAGATGCCTAGATTATTTAGAGTTGTGCTTCCTATTACAACAGTGAACATCCTTGTGTGTGCATTGTCAATACTTTTGCTAGTATATCTGTATTTAAAATTCCAGGAAACAAAATTTTGGGTCAGAGGTTATGCAGTTTCTTTTTCTTTTTGAAAAGAGGTTGTTAAAATTGAAAATCCATATCTCCTCATTCCTATGTTGTTATATTGAAAGTATTGAAAGAACATTAATTTGAAATGAAAGCAAATTTTAGATGGCTGCATTGTTTCCAACCACTCTTGCTTACATTTCTTGCTCCAAGTGTTAGTTCTGTTGCATTCTCTTTCTCTGCCAAGTGGATTCATTTTAAATATTGTTTAGATAATGCTAAATCACCCCCCACAAGTTTTTTTACGCATCTACCGTACTAGAGGGCCATTTCCTTTTCATTCTCTCCCAACACTGACAAAGATGAAAACATTTGATATTATGCTTGAAAGATAGATAGTTGGTTTGTTGTAATTTGCATTTGATTGTGAGAGAAGTTAAGTACTTCATTTGTCTATTAATTGGCCTTTAATTTTTCCCACATTTTTTTTCTGGGTTGACTTTTTCTCACCAAATTAAAGACTTTTTTTTAATAATAAGAGAAATTAACCTTTTGTCACGTAAGAAGTGACTTCTTAAATTTTTTTAAATTTCGTTTGTGTTTTTCTCCCTACTTTTGGAAGTTAAAACTTTTATAGACTCAAATATAAGTAATTTCCTGAGGAGTCTTGGAATGAAAGGTATCTCTTACTCTATGATTATAAAAATATTTTCACGTTTCGATATGTTTATAATTTGCTCTTTTGTTTGATGTTTTACTCATGTAATTTATTTGAGTAAGTTATGAGAATAACATTTTAGCCTTGGGGGAAAAAAGGGTTAACCATATTATTAAAGAATCCATTACTGCTTTACTGCAGTGTGGTTCTGCTTTCCAGGGGACAATGTCTGGAGACATTTGTCACAGCAGGTGGAGGAGTGCTAGTGCATATAGAGGATGGAGGCCATTGATACTGCTGAACATGCTAGAGTATACAGGATAGTCCTGTTAACAGAGAAACATCCAGCCCAAAATGTCATTTAGAACTTGACCTACTGATCTGAAATGTCACCCTATACACCTTAGAGGTATTTGGATCTGTTTCTGGATCCTGCACTCTTCCATTGAGACGTACTCTCAGATTGTACTGAGTAATTTATTCTAATTTTATACTGTGTTTTAATATAGGGCTTATTACTTTTAAAATGATCACTTTTAAAAAAACTATTTTAGAATTACCCTGGCTGGTATGGTATGTTTCAAAAATTTATATGGAAAATAATCTCTGTGCAGGTATTCATGTTTAATTTTTATTTAAATAGGAAGTACAGGAAGAAAACAAATTGTTCAAGTCTGAAATCGAGCAATTTAAGCAACAGAACTACCAACAGGTAGGTGCTATTAGGTAGCTTGCCTTTCGTTTATGTGGTAAAAAGTTATATAACTCATAACTGTCTATAAGTATTCTTAACCATTTTGCCTTTTTATGGAGACTAAAATATCTTGTTTTATTTATAAATGTTTAGAAGATGTCCTTAAAAAGAGTAATTTACTATGCCATATGTAAGTTAAAATAATCTATAATTTATAAGGTATATGCAAATAATACTGCTACCTATATTCTAGCTCTTTTATATATCTGTGTGTTTTCAGAGCTTTCAGAATGTTTTTCTTAGCAAGTCAGTTAAAATCCTATAGAGGTCAGTTTAACTCTAGGTGTATATCGTATTTCCCTCCTCCTTTCCATCCTCCCCACCCTCCAGTTTAGTAATTGGAGAGAAACTAGGAAATGTGTAAGGTTATGAGTAATAGTTAACCTCTATTTAAAATACTTTTTCAAGGTATAATTCTGCTTGCTAAAAATAAAATGGAAATGTGTAATTTTTTTTAAGATGTTACCAAAATACGGTTTGATTTTTCTGAACATATGTAAGCTAGAGAGTATTATGAGGGGCAAGAAATGTGTTCTTCTCAGCAAGAAGATTATAGTATAATGGTTCAATTTGGGAGATTGTAGTCATTCAGTTTGGGAGATTATAGTATAGTAGCTAAGTTTGGGAGATTGAATGTAAATACTGTATGTGAAGGTCTGTGTACTTATGCATATTATGTAGAATTTCTGTTTTTACATGGAAGCTAACTTTTCTTAGTTTTTCTTTATGACTTCATCTTAAGGTTTTTGTAGTTTGTTTTTTTTTTTTGGCTTTTGGAAGTTTAATATAGTCAAATAAGAATTATATAATAGGAAGATTTAGGGCATTAGCTCAGTGCTTTACACATATTGGAAATTGATAAATACTTGTTAAATGAAGAGTTTATGCTGTGGCAAGGAAGATTTGATTTAATACTCAGTACTTTCCTAAATTTATAATATTTTTATTACAATTACTTGGTCACAGATACACAGAATATATAGTGTTTTACCTTTGTTAATTTATATCTGAGAAGAACTTTTTTGTAGTCTTGTAGAAATAACTATTTTGAAATAACATTTAACTCTCTTAATAGGCATCATCTTTTCCCCCACATGAAGAACTATTAAAAGTGTAAGTAATAATTTTGATTCACGGTTTGGAAAGTGTTAGTTGTTTTTATGTGTTAATGTATTTCATTAAGAATTTAATGTACTTCAAATGGCACCTAGTTTTTCCAATTCTGTTTGGATTTCTTGAAGTACAGGTCACTAGCATTTAGCTATGCCCTCGGCTGAACTGATGTGCTTTTTTATGATATTTGGATTTTTGTTAAGGGAGATTTTAAGGTTTTTAGGACTTTAGAAAACATCTAATAAAGTTAAAATACATATATACATATTTTTTTCAAAGATTTTATTTATTTATTTGACAGAGAGGGAACACAGTGGGATCTGAGCAGGACCCTGGGATCATGACCTGAGCTGAAGGCAGATGCTTATTGACTGAGCCATCCAGGCGCCCCAAGTTAAAATATATATTTAAGGCTTTATTTACCTTAAATTATCTCAGTTATTCTTCTAGTATCATTGTGGAATTGAATGATGCAAATAAGCTTCTGCACTAAAAAAAAAAATCTCAATCTTTATAGTTGCTTGCTTTCTTAAAAAATGTATTATCATTATTATTTTTTTTTTTCTAAGAGAGAGCTGAGAGGAGGTAGGGACAGAGGGAGAGGGGAAGGGAATCCCACGCAGTCTCTACGTCCAGCCTGGAGTCCAGCCTGGAGCCCCACACACAATCTCATGGCCCTGAGATCGTGACCTGAACTGAAATCAAGAGTCAGATGCTTACCTAGTGAGCCACCGAGGCAACCATAGGAGTGCTTTTTTAAAGAGACATTCTTGGACGCCTGGGTGGCTCAGTTGGTTAAGCAGCTGCCTTCGGCTCAGGTCATGATCCCAGCGTCCTGGGATCAAGTCCCACATCAGGCTCCTTGCTTGGCAGGGAGCCTGCTTCTCCCTCTGCCTCTGCCTGCCACTCTGTCTGCCTGTGTTCGGTCTCTCTCTCTAACAAATAAATAAATAAAATCTTAAAAAAAAAAAAAAAAAGGAGACATTCTTTTTTTTTTGGGGTGCAGATTTATTTGTTTATTTTAGAGAAAGCTCAGAAAGGAGGAGGGACGGAGAGAGAGGGAGAAAAGCAGAGACTCCCCACTGAGCAGGGACCCTGCAGTGGGGCTTGATTTCGTGACCCTGAGATCATGACCAAAACTGAAACCCAGAGTCAGATGTTTAACTGACTGGGCCACCCAGGTGCCCCTTAAGGAGACTTTTTTTACTAAAGCGTTTTTCTTTCATTGTTGGCTTTATTTTTCTCTAAGAGGGTATATTTAAGGTCATTTTAGCTAAGTTGGTGTGTTTGAATATTCTAGTTGTCATCCACATTATGTGTATTAGGTGATAAAAGTAAATATTCTTTCATCTTGATTCATTTACAAGGTTGTTGGTTTACTAGTTTAGCATTATTTACTGGTATATTGAGTCTGGAGTTTGTAGAGAGCAAAGGTTAGCAAACTTTTTCTATAAATAGCCTGTAGTGAACATTTTAGGCTTTGTGGACCAGAGTTCTGTTTCGCACCCCCCCCCTTTTTTAACAATTCTTTAAAACCATAATATCAACTCTTGGCTTGAGGGCCAGACCAAAAAAGACTGTGGTTTGGGCCTCGAGCCCTAATTTGCCAACCTCTTACATAGAGCCTACTCTTCAGGAGGAGCTATTTGTAATTTCACTTTCTACCTAAGCTGCTCTCAGCTCTAATAGAATTGAATTGTGAATCTTTGCCATTGTTTTCTGCATTTCTGGGAATTAACTAATGCATTAGAATTAGAAAAACCTGAATCCTGAGAATGTTATGAAAATGATGATACCTACCTCACATTAATATCATACTTCTGTTGTGGGTTAGCCATTTAAAGAAAGTCATAACTAATTCCATTACCTTTTGGGAAAAATATCAAAGGGAATATGTCTATGTCAGTTTTCAGTCTTCTAAAAATAGCTACTTCTCTGCCATAGATAAAAATAGAAACAGCTATGACTACAGCAGTTCATATATTCATGAACTGTTTCTTAAGAGGATGATTTCTCTGGAGCACAAATATCAGCATGCCATATTGTAAAAGCCATTTTTGAAAGTAAGAATGCATCACAAGTAGATTTTCTATGGTGGCAATTAATAGCTAAGCTTAAAAGAGTTTGCCTGTTAAATCAATGAATTTTGCAAAGCATCATCTACTTGTTTTTATTTTGTAGTAATAAATACCTTCACTGTTTACCTAAAATATTGCTATGTGTATTTATGTTCTGGTTTAGAATTTCAGAAAGAGAGGAAGAAATAACTGGTCTTCAGAATGAGTTAGATTCTTTGAAAGAGGCTGTTGAACACCAGAGGAAGAAAAACAATGTAAGCAAATCTTTGTCAGAATAAGGCTTTTCTTTTTATTCACTGAAATACCATGTTTCACATTTTTAAAAAATTTATTTCTGTAGTTTTCTTCTTGATATTTGTAAGAAAGTACTGTTTTGTGTGTACCTTTTTGGGGAGCATTATTAATCATTTTATTGGAGAACAGATATTTTAATGAATAAATGAAAAGACTAATTTGTATTCTTCTAATTATCATTTTAGATATTGAAACTATAATTACTACAGCTTCAGATTTCTATTTTTTTAAAAATACAGCTAACTTTCTGTTGAACTTTTATTTGAAAAAATTATTTTTTTATCTCAGTATTTTAAAATCAGTGGCATCTCCTTTTGACTGGGCTAGGCTTTTTGTAAACCAGAAGTAACCCAGTATTGAAACCTAGTATTTTTAGTAATTGTCTTTCAGAGGCTTGTGGAACCTCCTTTTTCAAACTGACAGTTGGTTCAGATTTTTGGTAATTAAGCATGTTAGGGGCCTTAGAACCTTAATACATTAATACTAGAATGGAAAGGGATAGTGCCCTAAGAAATTTAAGTCCTAATACTTTATCTGAAAAGACAGTGAATTTAAGTGATTTTCTTAAATTCTTTTTGAACCAGAAGTTGATACCTGTAAGTAGAATCCAAACATTCTTGCTAGAGAAGGGATTTTTGCATACAAAAGTATGATTGCTAAGACTTAACACAAGGTTAAAAATGTTACTGAAATCTCTTACGGGGATATTGGTAGGAAATTGATAGGTGTTTTCTAATGAAACCTTAATTTTTCAAAGTTTGCATAAATTTGTTAGTTTAACAAGTTGACATGTACTTGCACCCCTGAGTTTGTCAAAATTAGGTATGTGAATTGCCCTTTGTATTTTTGTGTAACATTACTAACAGTGTCACTTGGCCACAAAACCTGAGGTGAATTTGCCAATATACTGCTAACATCTTAACTGTGTTTTATTATCCGGATTCTGAGATGAGATGGACATAGTAATAGTAGTCTAATGCAGCAGCATTGCTCCAGGCATTGAAGTGTGTAAAAAGCCAGCACATTGCAGAATCAGTCCATTCTAGTTCAGCTACCACCCTGTGTACATCTGGCCAAAATTGTTAACTTACCCCACCTGTGGTTTCCCTATCTCTAAAATGGGAGTAAACACATCTTAGGGTTGTTGTGAGGGTTAATGAGAATTTATGGGAAGCACCAAGTTCAGTGTTGGGCACATTAAGTAAGAATACAGTAAATGGTGATTATTGGCTTTTTATTTGTTTTTAATTTAATGTTTAGATTTTTAAATCTGAAGAAAGACTGAAATATAGCAGATTGTCCTTACTGGTATTTGCTAATGAAATGCTATTAAAATAGTTCAGAACTCAGTTTCTAGTGACTTCTGTTTCTCTTCCAAAAGAATGTGGTTTTTAGCTTTCCAGCCTCCCTGTTTTCAGCCTTGATCAAGTAGCTCATACATTCATGTCAGGTTGCTTTATGGCATACACATTTGACCATGCCAAAAAAGATGGGCAAGCACAAGGAGTGACTCTGTTATTCCTAGGTGGACTAGAAATGTGTTAATTCAATAAAACCTATTTAGAGGAAAAGATACTATGCTGTGGTGGAAAGAATCACATGTAAAGCTTTTTGCAGTACTTGTGTATTTGCCTTGTCCTTAATCCCCTAATATTTGGTGTACCTGAAATCATATTTTTATCTTGGTTTGTGTGTTTACTTTTGAATGCTTTCTTCTTTGTCACATGTACACAGTAATTACTCTATAGCTGGCATATCTGGTGTGTATACTAAAACATGGGAAGTGGGCATCTTTATTTTCTCATTCAGACTTCTAAACATTGCTTTTTATTTTTCTGCTAATATACATATTTCCCATTGAATAATTTTGCAGTAACCAGCATTTAAATGCAGTGCAAAATACTGATGAAATAAAAAGCAAAAAATCTTTCAATTATGGATAAACTGAAATCATTCTTTCTAAAAATGATTAGGACCTTCGGGAGAAAAACTGGGAAGCAATGGAAGCATTGGCATCAACTGAAAAAATGCTGCAGGACAAAGTGAACAAGACTTCCAAGGTTGTAAAGCTAACTCCTAGAAGCAATCCACTGAACAGAGAAAATCTGCAGCTTGTCTTAAAATCAGACTAAAGCATTTAATTTTACTGCAATTTAAATATAAAATCTCCTTATCATCCACATTTATCATCTCTGTCATCTCTGCTTTTTTCATCTACTCTTTGAAGCTTTAATTTTGAGCATGTAGTTTGTTGTGATTACCTGATTGTTTGAGCTTTGGTGATTACTGCTTTAAGCTGAAGAATCTCAAGAGACCTATGCTACCCGTGTAAGCTCTTGTCACTGTACCCCTTGTGGGTTAGTTAAGGGCACTTTGGTAAAAACCTTGGCCCCCCAAAATCTAACTGAATTAACAAACACATTTGAATACCTAGATGCACACGAACTCTCCTAAGCTCTTTGGGCACACCAAGATGACTCACACAAGGTAGAAAATGATCCAAGTGTTGAGTACAAGGAAGGAATCAATTCTGGTAGTTCCTTAGATGAGTTAAAAGTAAACTTCAGGTTTTGAAGTGGCTGGACAGTTATAGGGCATGTGTTATGTTTAGTATGGAATATTAATAGAAGGGATAGTTATCTTGACCTGAGTGTATAAAGTACTCTTGAAACATATAGTTCCCTCTTTTTCAAAACAATAGAAGATATTCTCCATGAGTTCAGGTTGTTCCATGGGTTCCCAGATTCTAATGGCTTAATATTGAGAAGAGTTGTTTTTGAAGATGAGACAAATGAATGTGCCATCAGTCAAGCATTTTAAAAATTTCTACCAAGAATATATGTGGAACAGGGGTATCGAATTTGGTAGATGGGTTAATAAAGTTAATTATGTGATTTAGTTGAGCATTCTATAAGTATTTTGTGGACCATGGTAATCTATTGAATTTTAAATGTAGGTCTTAATGACATTTGAAGCACTTTTTTTTTAAGTAGAATAGTTTCTATAAAGTTTTTTTATAATCAAGTATGTTTGTCATTATTTTTCCTCTAGTGTAATAGATTTGTATTTACTTCTGTAGCTATTCACCTGCCTTAAATTTCACTAAGACCTAAATTTGGGACAGCTGGCAGACACTGGGACTAGAGAAATCTAGGCCAGGGAGAATAGTAAGCAGGGCCAGCTAGGTAGGAAGTTATTTCATTGTGAGTGGTTGCAGTCAGTTCCATTAGCAGTGGGAGTTCTGGTGTAGTTTCTGGTTGTTTTTGTTACTTTGTATTTCATGTTAACACCTGTCTTGTAATTTTTATTTTGTTCATGAGACTGGGTTTCTGGGAAGTGTGCCTCCCTTACTTAATATTGTGCCATTCCTACAAGAAATTATAGGCCACCGTTTGCAGCATTCTTGCATATTGTTTCCAAAAGAGAACTAGAATTTATCCATGTTTCATCATGTGCTTGGTATAGATATTGACCCTTATTTCAAAATTCAACACCAAGTGCATGGTAGCTTCTTGCGTAGCTAATGATCTACAGAGAATAGAATTTACAGTCTTTCTCTAATTTAATGGAATTTACACTGTTGTCGGACAGCCTGGGTGTAAAGTGATGTTGATTGAAGCAGAACCGTAAGTTATGCTGGAAGGAGAAAGAACTATGTAGAACTCCTTTAGTGCTTTAGATGATAGAAATAAGTTAACAATAACTTTATGTAAAATGTAAGAGAGGGTGATACACTGCTTTTGCACAATTATCTTTAAAGTAGTAAATATTCTTGAGGAGCTACTATAAATGATAGGTTCATATGAAAGTTACTTCATAAATATTACACTTAGATAAAAATAGCAATTTTCCATATTAGATCTTTTCCAGGTATTAAAGTGGAATATCCAAACTACCAAATTAGATGGAAACTTTTTAGCAAAATTAGTACAAATCAAAATTAACTTCTCATTTTTCTCCCTCTTGTTATGAATCAGACACTTATTTCTTTTATTTAGATTCTTTTTCCCTTGGAAAGTTTTCCAAAAAACTTTGTTGCACAGTGCTCTTTTCCTATTTTTCTTTAGTGATTGTGCTGCCGCTTCTATGGTCAGATGATAAAAATGACCTCTTAATTGTGAATTAATTTTGAATTAGCAGGTAATCATTTTCCTTGAATGAATGTATCTTATGCAGTTAGGTGTATTTCTGAAAAATAATGGACGTTATTGAATCACTGAAAATAACCCATTAAAACAGCTAGTGAAATATTGCCACTAATGTTGGAAAAAAAGTTTTTTTTGTGTGTACAGAATGTGATGAATCTCTAGCTTTTTATTGTGTAATTTTAGATTTTCATGTTATTTAGATTTTCTAAATTGATGTGTATGCATCTTAAATCAGTGATGGATTTCAAAGGTCACATTTAAATGGTGTTTGAAAGATAAGGTTGAGATGTTGCTAGTTTGCTTTCCTTCTTGTCACCTGTTGAACTTCACAAGTGTTTTTTTCTTGGCTTAGTTTAGATGTGCGTTTTTTGGGTGTCATTTTTTAAATTTTGTAGAGGTAGTTTGACCATTAGATTTTTATTTTGCATGTGATCAAGTCATTACCCTAATTTTGACAAACCATAGTTTTGAGTCAATAATTGATATCCATTGTAGTTTTAAAATCATCAAATTTAGACATGCATTTGTAATACCTTTAAATTTACAGCTCACAGAGTCCCTCTAAGTGTCAGAATTAGTCTTCTTGATGCTTGGTATTGGTGAATTAATCACCATCAGTTTTTACTCTTTTTTCTTTCCTGTTTTTCTTATATGTACCACCCATCAAATTTTGATGGCCTTTTTTTTTTTCTTTGTAACTTCACTTGACCTTGAAACTGGAAATGTGAAATTGTCATTTTTAATCCCTTGGTGCTTTTTTTTATGGAGAGATTTGCCAGCCAATAAGCCTCAGTTATATTGTCCAGGCGGATATTTTTTGCATGTAGTTTAAGTTTTAGCTGTAGGAAGTGTATTTTTAATTTTTTGTTCTTGTTTGTTTTTTGCATTGTTTCTAGAAGGGCAAATCACTTGATTTCTAAGATCAAGGAAAATGTCCATATTAGCAGATATTGCCTTGGCTTGATTAACTTAAAACGTCGTTATTTAGGATGCTTTAGAGATTTTGCAGATTTTTTCTTATGGAAGCATTTTAACATTTTAAAATAAGAAATTGTAGCTTTTGTCAGTATTAAGATGAGTTTTTAAAATACTGTGACTTTTTCCTCCCTTAAAGCTTAAAAAACTTTTTAAAAATTCTATAATCTTGTAAGTTTGACTTGGTTCATCTTCTGCCTTAGGAAAGACAACAACATTTGGAAGCTATTGAATTAGAAGCTAAAGAAGTTCTCAAAAAATTATTTCCAAAAGTATCTGTTCCTCCTAATTTGGTAAGACTGATTTATTATTTCTTTAAATAAGTCCTCTTTACTATTATTTAAGGAAGCTGTGAATAAATAGCACTTGCATTTTACACTTGATTTAGAAGTACATCTATGCCTTAATCTTTTCTATTTTTAGCATAGGGTGCTTTTGAGTAGGTAAGATAAATAGCTTGGTTCAAAACTCATTTCTGTTTATTCAACTGATACTTTTGTTTTATGCTATAAAATTTACATAATATGCATTATTTAGAAGATCATAATAAATATTTCTTAATATTTAATAAACCAGTTATATTTTAATAGCTTTATTCAAAACAGCATAATTTTATTATTGTAATTTAATTTTTTGTGTGTATATTTATTTATTTATTTATTTTTAAAGTGGGCTCCACACTGGGCATGGAGTCCAACATGGGGCTCGAACTCATGATGTTGAGATCAAGACCTGAGCCGAGGTCAAGAGTTGGACACTTGATTGAGCCACCCAGGCACCTCAAAATAGATTTCTTCTAGTTTTAGGAACACCTCTTCTTTCTTTTTTTTTAAGATTTTGTTTATTTACTTGACAGAGATCACAAGTAGGCAGAGAGGCAGGCAGACAGAGAGATGGGGAAGGAGACTCCCCGCAGCGCTGGATCCCAGGATTCTGGGATCATGACCTGAGCTGAAGACATAGGCTTTAACCCACTGAGCCACCAGCTGCCCCAGGAACACCTTATTTTTCAATTAAATGTGTTTAATACTTTGAACCAAGCTTTTTTCATTTCAAAGCTCAAGATTTTGGTCACCTATTAACTTCTTGAAGATAATATAAAAGAGCTTGAAGATAATACACAAGAGATAAAAGTTGCTTTGATTCAGAGAATTATTACAGTGAATATTTGAGGGCAGAGTGAGTGTGCATGAAGTTTCCTAAAATGATGTAGGTCTTTCTTTAAAATTTTATTTTCGTGGAAAATTGTATAAACACTCAGAAGTAGAGAGAATAGCATAATGAGGCTGGTGTACCCCATTCATCAGTACACAGTCTTCTATTACCTTGTTTCTTGTACTTCCTAGATTATTCTGAAGGAACTCAAACATCAGAGCATTTTGTCTATAATTATTTTAGTACGTATTTCTAAAAGACAAGGATTGCTTTAAAAATTATATTAAAAATCCTTAATTTATACATTTTGTCAGTGCATTTCTCCCTTTTGCCATATACATTTTTAGTTTTAATGAAATAACAACCACTTACTGTAGTTTGGTGTAGTCAGGACCTAAGGAAGGTCAGTATGTGATTGGTTTAAGATGTCTCTTAGAGGGGCGCCTGGGTGGCTCAGTGGTCTCAGACCTCTGTCTTCGGCTCAGGTCATGATCCCAGGGTCCTGGGATCGAGCCCCGAATCGGGCTCTCTGCTCAGCAGGGAGCCTGCTTCCTCCTTTCTCTCTCTGCCTGCCTCTCTGCCTACTTGTGATCTCTCTGTCAAATAAATAAATAAATAAGTAATCTTTAAAAAAAAAAAAAAAGATGTCTCTTAGATCCTTTTGATTCTGTGGATCCCCTCCTATATGTCAGCAACACCCTCCCCTCCCCTCCCCTCCCCTCCCCTCCCCTCCCCTCCCCCCTGGAGCCTGATGTGATGCTTGATCTCATGACCTGAAATTGATCTCATGAGCTGAAATTGAGTCAGATGCTTAACCAGTGGTGCCACCCAGCCCCCCTCACCCCACGCCTTTTTTTAGGCCAGGTGACTTCATAAGAAATTTCCCAGTCTGGATTTAACTAACTACATCCCTGTGGTGTCAGTGTGTTCTCTGTTCTTTTTATGTCCCATAAATTGGTAATCAGTAGAGTCCTGATGAGATTCAGGTTCAGTCCTTCGGGTGTAGGATGGAGTAAGGCAAGACTTTTTCATAGCAGTGTTGTGCACTTCTATCATGAGGTCTGTAAATGTCTGCTTGTTTTTCTTTGGCCGATTGGAACTTATTTAGGCTGGCTCTCAAGTCTTTTTTTGACATAGCACTGCTAAACTCTCACAGCTTCTTTGCTTTGTGATATGACAAGATGTTTCTGATTTATTGTTTACATCTTCTACCCAAAACTTGGAGTCAGCGGTTTCTCCAAGGAGTTCTTGGCTCTTCTTTCTGTGGGTGCTAGGTGTGGTATAAGTAAACTTAATAGCCTGTTTTATATGTAGTCTGAATTTAGCTGTTGCTCTCAGATTATATCTACATACGGTCTACATTTAACTTGTATAAGAAGCAGCAGTTCTTTTGTTTCCTTGGTAACTGTTGTGGATACATTCAGGTTTGATCACTGTAGTTAAATACCTACCACTGTGAGTTCAACTGATGAGACAACTTGTACTGGACAGACTTAAGGATACATTGTTAGTTCTAGTGCTAGTTTTACATGAAGCCTAGAAAAAGGGATTGTTATTCGTTTAAAGTTTTTTCTTTTGTGGCCATGACCTGTTTTTATTTCTTTATTTCTACTTTATAATTTTATTACTTAATGGAAGTAAACTTGGGATTTATTTATTTGGCTATATTGAGCTGAGAGTTAGTGATTATGATATCTGTTCTTTAAAGATTGTATAAAATCACCGAGATGAAAAATTCTTCTTAATGTAACAGACCCTTTCCTAACAGCAGTATTACCCTCAACAGCCATATAGGTTTTGACGCTATAGATATTTATAAATTACCATAAGATTTGGATGATGATATTTGGCTTTTGTTCATCTACTTGTTAAAAGTTGACTATTTATGCATGTAGTCTCTTATTTGAGAAATATATCAACTCTGCTACTAAATGTGTAGCATTTTTAGGCTTTTGAAAATGTGGAGGATAGATTAATTTATGATAGAACAGTGTTAAAGTTATCAAGTTAATATAGTCAGTAGATATAAAAGGAATTTTATACATGAAGTAAAGTCTTTTTACTGTTTTCTTTTGCTTTTCTGCTAGCTAATCAATATAGGAGAGATCCAAACTATATGACCTAGAGGGATGTTTACAAACTTTAAGCAACTAAATTATCTTCCCAGCTGACTTTTAACTTTTATCAAATTCTAGTATTTGAAGCTAAGTAGGTTTTTAATAGTATACGTTTAGTCTTGGATCAAATTTATAATGTGAGAATGTAATTTTGGGGGGCACCTGGGTGGTGCAGTTGTTAGGTGTCTGACTCTTGGTTTTGGCTCAGATCAGGGTCTCAGGGATGTGAGAAGGAAGAAGGAGCCCTGCACTGGGGTCTGCACTGAGTGCGGAGTCTGCTTAAGACTTTCTTCCTCTTCTCCCCCCCACCCCCCGATACCAAGTGCTCACTCGTTCACTGGCTCTCTCATTTCCTCAAAAATAAATAAATCTTTAAAAAAATATAGGCCTTTGGGGCGCCTCGGTGGCTCAGTGGGTTAAGCCTTTGCCTTCGGCTCAGGTCATGATCTCAGGGTCCTGGGATCGAGCCCCGCATTGGGCTCTCTGCTCAGCAGGGAGCCTGCTTCCCCCCTCTCTCTGCCTGCCTCTCTGCCTGCTTGTGATCTCTGTCTGTCAAATAAATAAAAAAAATCTTAAAAAAAATATAGGCCTTTTGGACCAATTAGAACTATGAGTTATTGTACTATGGGATGATCACAGCATTCAGCTTTATTTTTTATTTTTGATAAAGTATAGAGAGTCCTGATTCAGCCATATACATAAAGCTTTAAATTTGAGCAGTCGATAGAAATCTCATGTGTTCTTTTTCCTCAAAGTAAACTAAACCAAAGAGTTTAAATCAAAGTTCCTCTTAGTCTCTTTTAAGTATCTAACAGATACTCTTTATCAGAGTTTAAAATTTGGACAAGGAGCATCAGAAATGTAGGATAATTTTTTCTAAAATCTAGAATGACTTAAACCAACGTATATGCCTGTCTTTGCAACAGCTAACCATCAGCACAAATAGAGCTTTAGTTGTTTTTATTTATTTACTTATAATTTTTTAAAGATTTTATTTATTTGAGAGAGATAGCAAGAGAGAGCACAAGCAGGGGTAGGGGTGGAGAGAGGGAGAAGCAGACTCCCTGCTGAGCAGAGAGCCTGATGTGGGGCTCAGTTCCAGGACCCCAGGATCTTGACCTAAGCGGAAGACAGATGCTTAAGTAACTGATCCACCAAAGTGCCCCTTTGTTGGTTTTAAACAAGTAAATGTTGGGGCGCCTGGGTGGCTCAGTGGATTATGCCTCTGCCTTCGGCTCAGGTCATGATCTCGAGGGTCCTGGGATGGAGCCCTACATCAGGCTTTCTGCTTAGCAGGGAGCCTGCTTCCGCCTCCCCTTCTGCCTACATCTCTGCCTGCTTGTGATCTCTCTCTGTCAAATAAATAAAATCTTAAAAAAAAAAACACAAAACCTTAAACAAGTAAATGTTTATATATTCTTACTGCTTCTCATTATGATTTTAAAAACATTTCATCATATGTATTTCTGAGTATTTTCAGAATCCCTGGAGCACCTTCATAGTGTTTGAAATCCTCTGAATAAAGTATTTTTAGTTGAACTTTATTAGTTCATGAACTCAGAACACTTAGTTTTTGAGAACAGGTTTACCTGAGACAAGTTTTGAAATTTACTTATTTTCACTTTCCTCTGTTCTAAAGATTGAATCTATTAATTCTGGCACAAGTAAGTGGTAAAGGCTGGAATTAAGTGAGCTCAGATCTCTATATAAAAGTCCAGAACTCAGTTGCAGATATCCTTGGTCAAGGTAAATGTGATTTTGGTGGTAATACAGAGGTATATTTTCAAGGCTGGGTTAGGTACAATATATGCAGCAGTTATGTTCTTTGAAATTTCCAGAGAGGTGGTGTTTATCTATAGGTTTTTTCATGGTCATCTAATTGGGTTGTTTCAAATGTTTTACCTGTTTCATTTAGATATTTTTGAAAATTGGTTATTTTGACTTCTCTTTTTTACAGAGTTACAGTGAATGGTTGCGTGGATTTGAAAAGAAGGCAAAAGAATGTGTGGCTGAAACTTCAAGTTCAGAGGAGGTTAAGGTTAGTTTAAGAAATGAACTATCTGTATTGTAACCAGACATGGAAGAAAGAAGTAAATCAGACTTTGTCTTTATGAGCTTAGATAGATAAAGTATATATTATGAGTAGAATAACGACCTTTTGAGAAAGTGTAAGAAGGTGATTTCATTTTGTATAAATTTTGATAGAAATGCTGTAAGTCTTCATTGCGTTTGATAAGTATACAAAGCTAATGTTTGCTGTTTCTTTAACTCTGTATCTTAATCATTTCTGAAACTGTATATTTAACTATCTCTTACTCTCTTTTTAGCTTGGGTTTAAAAAGTAAAGATCAGTTGAGGTAGGTAGGTAGAAACTGAATGATTTGCTAAAGTATCCCCAAATACATCATTAAAAGTGTCGCAATCTAGATGTGTTTTTATCTTAGCTGAAATTTGGAAGATTTTTTTGTATCTCAAGTGGCATGAATAAAATCCTCTTTTCCATGTGTGTGTAGCATAGGTGTTGTGACTTGACTTCACATGTGGTTCTGCTTTGATTTCACCATCCTGCTAAAGAGTGATAAGCCTATTATAAATTGTGTAATATATTTTATAGTAATCAGACTCAGAGTTTTATTAGTAAAGACTGAATGACCAAAAGGGTCATTGAACTTGATTGCTACTCAAAAAGGTTGAAAGTAGTGTCTCACTATAAAACAATTAGAAACCATTTGTCATAATATACCATTAAATACTGCAACAAATCTGAAGCACACAAAACTGGTAAAACTAGAGAAGTTTTCTTTATTTCATTCTTTCTAGGTTCTAGAGCACAAGTTGAAAGAAGCTGATGAAATGCACACATTGTTACAGCTCGAGTGTGAAAAATACAAATCCGTCTTAGCAGAAACAGTAGGAAATGATTTTTAATCTACATTTTGGCTTTATTTTTAAATTAACTTATATCTTAGTGGCTTAAATAGTTTATCTTGTCATTAGAACATGAATTTTTCAAAACAACTGTACTTTTCCCCATAGGAAGGAATTTTACAGAAACTACAGAGAAGTGTGGAGCAAGAAGAAAATAAATGGAAAGTTAAGGTTGATGAATCACAGAAGACTATTAAACAGGTATCTAAAAAAGCATAGAGCAAGTGGTTCTCAAGAATGTGGGCCCTGGATTAGCAGCATCAGTAAGCGGGAACTTGTTAGAAATGCCCATTCTTGGGCCCCACCTGAGATTTTCTGAATCTGAAACTCTGTGGAGACACCAGGCTGTGCTTTAAAGAGCTTCCAGAACTGATTCTAATGCCCACCCAAGTTTGAGAATTATTGTTTTAGAGCATGACTGAAAGGTAGTTACCTAGAATGTAAAGTGCTTTGGAAGTTATAGAACTACTATGTGATAAAATAAGGCAAAGAATTTGGGGTTCAGAGTAAGCTTTGCAATGTTGATATGTGACCCATGATATAGTTTTTAAGAAAAAGTTAATGAGTTTTTCTCTTCATGTGATCTGAATATTCTTGTGCAGTCCTAATTTTTCTCCCATTTACTTGGCTGAGGTAAATAGTGTCATCAGTGTAGTAGTCTTCTCCGTATGGTGACAAATGGTAACTAGACTTACTGTGGGGAATATTTTGTAATGTATGAAAGTACCAAATCACTGTAATGTACACCTAAAACTAACAGGATATGGTATGCCAGTTATACTTTAATAAAAATCCATTACAATAAAGGGAAAGTAAAGAGCTCTGTTGCTCAGTTGTTTTCCTGGGCCAACCTGTACAGAATTTAGCATTGCCTGTGGTATTCTATGTTAATGCATTTGGGGATTAAATATAGCCGGTTATTATTAGTTGGTTGTTAGGAAAAAAAAAAAAGCATTTCTAGCTGGGCCTTAATTTAATATGCCAGTGGAATAGGTTTTGGTGATAATATAAACCAAGTTAAATGTCATGCTCTCACTTTCAAGGTCTTTTAAAATTCAGTATGGCTTTAGAATGAGACGCATTTCAAAATCTCTGAAGCGTCTGATTAAAATTCTCCATGATAAAAGCTCTATATTCTTGATTTACTTGGTCATATAGTTGTTTCACATTTCAGATGCAGTTGTCATTCACATCTTCAGAACAAGAGCTAGAGCGATTAAGAAGAGAAAATAAAGATATTGAAAATGTATGTTATTTCATCGCTTGACTTATAACCTGTGGACTTATTTTTAGCATTAAGCATTGTCTTAAGATCTGTTTTAAGATTTCCTTAATGATGCAGTTGTTATGCTTTTAAGAATATCTTGGGTAGTATTTGAGATGATACTGTGTTATATTTGTAAGTACCATAAATTTCCATTATGGGGGAGCATCATGAAAGGAATTATTAAATGTGTTAACATTTCCTTCTTTGTTGCATTGCTAGCTGAGAAGAGAACGAGAGCATTTGGAAATGGAATTAGAGAAGGCAGAAATTGAACGATCTACCTATGTTACAGAAGTCAGAGAGGTACTTACAGAATTTTTTTGTCCTTGCTTCTCAATTTAAATTAAGTTTGTAATAGAAAATATTTCAGTGTAAGTTGTTTGTGGCAGAGCTTCCAAGTAGCATACAAAGCATGGGATATCATAAGGAGATCAATCTTAAACTCTAAACTTCATTGCAGCTGAAAGATCTGTTGACTGAATTGCAGAAAAAACTTGATGATTCATATTCTGAAGCAGTAAGACAGAATGAAGAGCTAAATTTGGTAAGAAGCTTGTTCTCCACTGGGTATCAAGTAGGCTCTGAAAACACTTGTGTTGACATGTGGAGAAACCATCCAAACTTTTTCTCCTTGCTAACATCTTTAGCTTGGCATTTTTGTAAGTTTAAGATAATCTTCGTATTCTGATGACTCCTAAGTTGATCTTTCTTTTCTTGACTCCTAAGATGATCCTTCTTTCTTAGCTCCTAACAATAGCATGTTTGGCTTGCAACTCTTTTTTCCAGAAAAAAATTCATGTTTTGTAAAACCTAATTCTTTGGACAGCATTATTTTCAGTTAATAAAGAAGTGAAACAAATAGATTAAGGTTGGCTGAATTGTGAAGATTCTCTTTTTAGAGTTAATGATAGTTAACTGGACTTGTTCTCTAATCTGGAAGGAGATTATTGAAGGTTGCAGATACATATTCTGCATTCAAGGGCAATAATTCATTTCAGCTTCTTATTTTAACTGGTCTTCCTACAAATTATAGATAACAACAAGCTTGTGAAGTTCTTTATCATCAACATAACGTTTAGAGTATAGCAATTCTAAAACTGTAGACTTAAAGTTAACTAAAGATAGCTAAATGCCTTATAATGACAGAGGACCCTGTATTCCCATTCTTAAATTTTCTGGAAATTTACATTGATTCTGACAAATTTCCAAATTTACACTAATTCTTAGCCGTTAGATAAATGTTACTCTCTCATTGTATGTTTCAATCGTCGTCTTTCTGTGACTGAAAAATTATTACAACACATGACTAAATTGGAAGTATCTGAATAAATTCTAGGAAGATTATAGTTAGTTTTCTCCTTACCTCAAGTCCTGCCCAGTTTGGAACTTTCTTAGTACTGCTGTGTGTATCAAAGAAAACTTCTTAACTCACTTAATTGTGGTTGGTCTTCTGTGTTATGGCAGTGATTTATGGGAATGAGTTTTCAAGGCAGGGCTCTTTGGAAAGTACACATAGAGTCCCCCTCTTTATTTTTGAAATAAAATTTTGGTTTTACTTATCTTTTTCATTTTATTTAATTGAATCATTCCCACTGCAACATGTGACTAGTTTTATACATATGCTTGTTAAATATTGCACAGATCAGGACAGTGATTATGCCATAGCTGCAAGCCATAAGCCTTACCTTATAATGTGTTTTTTAAAAATCATTTTTAACTACAATTGTTGGAGATTTTACTTTTAACTTTGGTGCTTGGTAGCTGACCCCAACAGTAGCATCAAACCCATAGGATTATGGTTAAATTCAGCCTAATGTTCTTGTATTTTTGCCTCTTTACTTCTGTTAAGGGGCCATTTTAAATGATACTTATTTCTTATTTTTGCCTTGAATTCGTACCTTTATTTTAGTTCTGTTTGCTCAGGATGACTTTTGCCACATTTTAAGATAAAATAATTTTGTTTGCTTATACATACATTGTATATGTTTGGGGGCCAAGGGAATAATTCTCTGGTGTACTAAATAGAGTTAAGTGAAAGAGCAAAACCTGAAGCATTTGGATCTTTAGATAGAGTTCCCCAAATAACATTTCCAAATGGAATGTCCCTCATTAATCTTTTCTCCATTTGGAAAGGTTAGTATCTTATATTTCTCCCTTTTGGATCTCCAGAAATGGATATTATGCCTATTAGTGTTAGGCAAAATCAGTTAACTTGATGAGTTTAATAAGAAAGTTATCTGTTGTCAGTGTAGTCCATTTCCCTCATTCATATTTAATCGGAGCATTTATCATGAGAAGAGGCATTACATATTGGCACTAGAGTTTATAGAACTTTATAACTGTTGGGACAAATTGGTTCTTGAGAAGTGTATCTTAAGATATTGCTTATTGTATAATTAGGCCCGTGTGGTCTTGCACTGATTTCTTTAGTGATGTTTTAAAGGATGATCAACATTTAAATTTTTGAAGTTTTTATTTTACTGGATTTGTAATCTTCTATTCAAAGTTTTTAAAAATATTACACAACTGACTGTTAACTATGTAGGTCATAAGGCCTTAAAAAAACAATCAGTAAAATTTCTGGCCTACTTGCCTTTTACTTTAATTTAAATATGAATGAAGTACTTTATGAATAGTGAATAGTAATACTTTTAAAAGGCACTTTACTGGAATGTGATGGTTTTATTTTTACATTTACAGTTTTCTACTCTGAACCTTAGTTTGTTTCTGTAGATTTTCTTATATTTAGCTTTCCAGATGGGAACCTCCACTGCTTAGCTTTTCTATACATCTGGTGCAGCATATTGGCTAATCCACTGTGCATAATTGTTAGCGATCCCATTCTTTCTCATTCATTCTTCTAGAGGTCTCAGCACAATCAAAGAAGGATGCAAATTAAGTTAATTGTGGTCCTTTATTTTTACAGTTAAAGACACAGTTAAATGAAACACTCACAAAACTTAGAACTGAACAAAGTGAAAGACAGAAGGTAGCTGGTGACTTGCACAAGGTAAGACACTGCTTGTCTTGAAGATGCCATATCACCATGCTGTGTTGTGCCTTGAATCTTAAGTAAACATACTGCTAATTCTGGATTTTTTTTCATATTAATGTGTTTATAAATTTAAGCTGTTGCACTTTTGGAACTAAACTTTCTGACTTCTTTTTCGATTATTCTTAATTTGCTTCATTATTTCAACACATTTATGTAAGTAATTATTTTATAAAGTACAGATTAAGTTTTAAATGTAATTGAAGGTACTCTTTAAAAATATGGTTACATCCATATATTGTTTTGTTGGGATTTTCTTTGTAGTTGCTTACAAAGTATGTTTCTTTTGATTTTTATAGATCGAAAATTAGACCTCGGATGTTTCAGAAATTTGTTCCTTTCATTTATTTCTTTGTGGAAATACACTTTCTTTAATCTCACATATAAATAGGGAGTTTTTGGTTTTGATTTTTGGGGGGAAAGTTTTTAAGATTACATTTCTTACTCTTTACATTAGGATGGCAAGTTATTTGTAATTCTGTTTTTAGGTATTTTTAATAGTGCAAGTCACATATGCTTGTATCAGCTGCTTTAGCGCTATGATTGTATTTGTGGGAGTCATTAGCAAAACAAATATGTCACTTTTTTAAAGGTTGAAAGAAATATTTTTGTTTTGTATGATATAGCTTCTAATTGTTAGGTAAAAGTCTAGGAATCCAAAGAACACATTTAACATGATGAAAAAATAAGTGTAGGAATTCAGAATTGCTTCAGATTATTTTGGTGTTACTATTACCAGTAGATAAAATGTGAACTCAGGTTGTCTCAGAGCTCAAACGTAGGTTCATGATACATTGTCGAGGATGAGCGATCTGACTTAATTTGATAGGTGATTTTAATTTTTGACCTCTTGATCAAAATATAAAACATACAGGTTTAGCCTAGCAGTTTAGTTTCTCAGGTATTAAGGATATTAAACAGGTGCTCAAAGATATGGATGTGCCATATTATTTATGATTGCTAATGCAACCGTGGAAGACAGTGAACTGCCCCATATCTGTAGGCCAGAAATACTGTGCAACACTTGATTAGAAATGCACATAAATATTTATTGATATAAAAAATTAACAAAATACTTTGTAAAACAAGCATGTATAAAATAGCTGGTATGTTAAAAGCCCATTTATATGAAATTTTATGCCTGAATTTTCTGTTAGCACATATATGTATACAAGAGGGATCTGGAAAAGAAGGTCAGAACAAAGCCACTACTTAGAATTTGTGGGGCATGTATGGTTTCTCTCATATACCCTTCTTTGAGTGTTTAACACAACCCTTTAAAAATGTAAAAAACAGTCTTAGCTTGTGAGCTATACAGAAACAGGCTGTGGCCAGATTTGGCTGATACTTGATCTAGACTAATGTTAACCTAAATACCAACTGTGGTGATTTCTTCTTTTAATGTCTTTTTACATATTCTCTATTGTTTGAACTTTTTAAAACAGCATATATTTTTATAATCTGGTCAGGGAGGAAACTGTTCTCATTTTGGAGGAAAAAACTGAGTAGATTGGCTGTCCATTGTATTTTGAGATGAGCTTTAGTCTTGTACAAAATACCTAAGAAAATCACTCCTTTTTTCCTTCATTATACTCCACTGTAGTATTTAGAGGCTACCATATTGCTTTCCTTACAGGCTCAACAGTCGCTGGATCTCATCCAGTCAAAAATAGTAAAAGCTGCTGGAGACACTACTGTTATCGAGAATAGTGATGTTTCCCCAGAAATGGTATGCATTTTCTTTTCCCCGAGATCTCTAGGCTAATTACCTTGTTGTAAATTACATGAAGAATAAAAATGTGAGATCTCTGACTATAAAAAATTATACTTCTGTCAATTATGTTGGATTCTTACCAAAGGTTGTCTTTTCTTCCAGATATTCTGTCCCTGAAATACACTTTTTTTTTTAAAGATTTTATTTATTTATTTGTTAGAGCAAGAGAGAGCGAGCGAGCACAGGCAGACAGAGTGGCAGGCAGAGGCAGAGGGAGAAGCAGGCTCCCTGCCGAGCAAGGAGCCCGATGCGGGACTCGATCCCAGGACGCTGGGATCATGACCTGAGCCGAAGGCAGCTGCTTAACCAACTGAGCCACCCAGGCGTCCCTGAAATACACTTTTTAAATTAATGTTTTTATTAATGTCACTTTAGCTTAGTAAGATAGTACTTTATTTTTAGAATATTTTATTTATTTATTTGGCAGACAGAGATCACAAGTAGGCAGAGAGGCCCACAAAGAGAGAGGAAGGGAAGCAGGCTCCCTGCTGAGCAGAGAGCCCGATGTGGGGCTCGATCCCAGGACCCTGAGATCATGACCTGAGCCGAAGGCAGAGGCTTTAACCCACTGAGCCACCCAGGCGCCCCAAGAGAGTACTTTAATTGTACTGTTCGTGTTGGAAGTATTATGGTATATTGCTGAAGAATGTGGGCTTTGTTAGACTGCCTGTGCTTAAATCCTGACCCTGCTACTTAGTAGCAGTGTGACTTTGGACAACTTTACTTAGCCTCTGTGTACTTTGGTTGCCCCATCTGTGAAAGGCCTTGATAATAGCACCAAACCTGTAGGATTATTGAAGGGAATAAATGAGTTACTATCTAAAACACTTAGAGTAGTGTGTAGCACTTAAAACAGTGCTGCCCAGCACTTAGAGCTCAATATATGTGAACTTAGTTTTACTGTTATGAATGTGCTCTCCTTTGGTGTCTGGCAGATTTTTTTTTTCTGAAAGGAGAAATGGATTGACAACTACTAATCAGAGTCTAGATTTTTGCCTTTGTTGGCCTAGTGACATAACATAGCTTTTTTTTTTTTAAGATTTATTTATTTGACAGAGATTACAAGTAGGCTTGTGCTGTGGGACTCAGTCCCGGAACCCTGAGATCATGACCTGAGCCAGGGGCAGAGGCTTAACCCACTGAGCCACCCAGGCGCCCCATAACATAGCTTTCTTTGGTGCAACCTAATTTATGTCACTAGATAGCAAACACTGTTTCTGTATGTGGTTTTTGTTAATTTTTGTCATTTTCAAGATTTCTCATGTTTGTATCTAAAACAATAAAATATTTTCTGCTTTAGGTTGCAAATGCCTTTTCCTTATGTTTGAAGTTTTTTCATCACTTCCCTCTTCTCTTTAGGAGTCTTCTGAGAAGGAGACAATGTCTGTAAGTCTAAATCAGACTGTCACACAGTTACAGCAGTTGCTTCAGGCAGTAAACCAACAGCTCACAAAGGAGAAAGAACACTACCAGGTATTAGGTAAGAGTAACTGAAGTACTGTTGTCTGTTTATGGCTAATTGACAGAATGTGTGTATTTGTAGTGGGGTTTACCAGGACTACCAGAGCTCCTGTTGCCCTCATGGAAATATTCCCTCTTTCTCTCTTTCAGCCCCTGCAGGTAAAAGCTTTAGCTTTCTTAGAGTTTTATTTCCATCTCTTCCATGTTTTGGTCTTGCAGCTTGGAGGGGGGAAACCTTTTGTTTTTGCCTCCTTTGACCTTCTTATAAAACAGACCCTCTTATGACTTGTTTACATAGGTTTTGTTCATTGCATAATAATGGGCAGCTGCTCCTATAGTTTATCCTGATCTTAGTTTTGGTAAAGTATCTGTGATTTTTTTTTTTAAAGACTTGGTAAAATAAAGTTAAGATGTTTTTACTGAGATTAAATACTGAATGAAAATCAAGTCATCACAATTTCTTTAAATTGGAAACTGAGTTTTTTACTTAAGTCTGCTTATAAGGTAATCAAAGAAATCTCATTTTTAAACCTATCATTAACTAAACTATATTATGAAATTTTATTGCCTTCCTGATACATTAGGTGTCCTGGAAAAGTTGGATGTATCACCATTTGGATCGAGCCCCTCATCTGGCTCTCTGTTCAGTGGGGAGCCTGCTTCTCCCTCTCCCTCTGCCTGCCTCTCTGCCTACTTGTGATCTCTGTCTGTCAAATAAATAAACAAAATCTTAAAAAAAAATAATAAATAAATGCTATTCAGGGGGCGCCTGGGTGGCTCAGTGGGTTAAAGCTTCTGCCTTCGGCTCAGGTCATAGTCCCAGGGTCCTGGGATCGAGCCCAGCATTGGGCTCTTTGCTCAGCAGGGAGCCTGCTTCCTCCTCTCTCTGCCTGCCTCTCTGCCTACTTGTGATCTCTGTCAAATAAATAAATAAAATCTTTTTTAAAAAATGCTGTTCAGGTCATTTACCTCCATAAGATTTTGTGGACAAGCACAGCTCATTCTTTTAACCTGTCAGCAAAAATAATTATACCTTAATCGTTTATCCTTGGTAAGCTGACCTCTCCATCGCAGAAGTTAAACTTCTGCCACATTACCTCCCTTCTCCAAATTAGAAAGTAATCTGCTTCCTGCTTCACTGGTAACTCTCTTTCCCATGTCTTCAGCCTTATTCTCTTCCCTGCACATGCTTTTTCTGTTCAATCTTGAAAACCTACTCTAATATCTTATTTTAACCTTGTACTTCCTTCAGTTACCACCCTAATTTTTTTTTTACATTACTGTTTAACAGAGATTCTTAAAATAAGAAACTATTCTCATAGTATCTACTTCTTTACTTGCTTTAACAGCTCTGTGTACACTAGAATGCTGAGGTCATTAGTGATTTCCTGATTGCTAGATCTAATACAGGCCTTTGTTTTGATACTGAAAGTATAAATTTCCAGTATAAGAGATTAAAAATAGTTATAAAATATGCTAAATAGGCTGAAGTCATTCCGTAGGCCTTGGTATGATAAGGAAAGGGCTTCATTTTTGAGAGCCTAAAAAATTGTAAGATTACTTACTACCCTGTGCCTTTCAACCTTATCAGTAATATCTCTCTAGCATCTTAAAGGTGTCCTTTAATGTTTCTTTTTCTTCCCAAACACGTGGTCTGCTCATACTAAGGCTTAGGAACCTGTTTCCACATTGGTCATTTTCATATTAAATTTGAGACTTCTACTGATTGTTGGTAGTATAACACTTTTATTTTTCAGAGTTTTTCTTCCTGATTTATGAAATTGTAGTAACTTGTTAAATATGTATATCCTGGCAGCATAGTTAAAACCGAACTATAGTTTGGCAGGCAGCTTCCCTAAGTGATAACTTTTTGTCAGCTAATGAACCTCAGTCCAAATTTGGCAGGTGGAAAGGTGTTTGAGCATCAGTAGTGCAATGTGAAGGATAGAATGGATTGTATGAAGAAAAGGGTCTGCTAGGCACTTGAGAATTCTTTCTTCTATAGGTTCTACCTGGCATTGGTGGTGGTAACCCCTCCCTACAGTTTCCTTTGTTCCACAGCCTTCTTTGTATCCTTTACATGTTTGTTACCCAGATCTTAACTTCAGCCATCATTTTTTGCTGAGTGTATTCTCCCTCTTGTGAATTATTTTTTTTCCTTTTAAAAAGGGGGTGGTGGGAAGAGACAGAGGGACAGGGAAAGTGAGAATCTTAAGCAGACTCGATGGCCAGTGTGGAACCTGATGCAGAGTTCCATCTCACAACCCTGAGATCACGACCTGAGCCGAAATCAGGAGTCAGACATTCAACCAGCTGAGTCAGCCAGGTGCCCCTCTTGTGAACTCTTTTGCAACTAGTACATATGGGGCGCCTGGGTGGCTCAGTTGGTTAAGTGACTGCCTTTGGCTCAGGTCGTGATCCTGGAGTCCCAGGATTGAGTCCCACATTGGGCTCCCTGCTCTGCAGGGAGTCTGCTTCTCCCTCTGATCCTACCTTCTCATGCTCTGTCTGTCTGTCTGTCTCTCTCTCTCAAGTAAATAAATAAAGTCTTTAAAAAAAAACCAAAAAACTAGTACATATATTGGATGAGAAAAACAAACAAAAAACCCACTACTACGTGATGTTTAAATTGGAAATACAGCTTATTTAATCATCGAAACGTAGCTAATAGGTTAATATCTGATGTCAGGAAACTTGCTTCTTTTTAATATATACAGCAAGTACATATCATATTTGTTAAGGGAAAAACAGTTTTTAAAAAGCAAAAATGGGATGATGATATGCAGTTATTTAGTTTTCTGAATTCTAATATACATTACTTAGCATTTCTCTGAGCTGTAGGGGTATATGTATTGATCTTATATCCTTAATTTGTAAGACTTTAACCTTTCTTTTATTTTGGAAGTCTTCCTATCTCCTATCCCCTCACCCCAAAAAAAGAAGATTGTCATCTCTTCCCTTCGTTTGTATGAATTAAGATACTTTTTTTTAAGCTTTGGACTAGCAACACTAGTACTTTATAGTATGCTTTTTGTTGTTGTTGTTGTTCCCAGATACCTATTTTTACTCATGTTTCTTTCATATTTGCTTGTCTTCTAAGTGTTCAAACTGTATGTCTGACCATATCAGAAGATTTCATTACTCCAGTGTCTTAGTCTGTTTGGGCTGCTATAACAAAAATTGCATAGACTGGGTGGCTTAAATAAAATTTGTTTCTGACAGTCCATGCATGGCAGAAGGGTCAAGGGAGCTGTCTGGGGTCCCTTTCAGAAGGACACTAATCCCATTCATGATGGTGGAGTCATCCAAAGGCCCCACTTCCAAATGCCATTACACTGGAGGATTAGAATTTCAATATATGAATTTGGGGGATAGGCACAAACACTCAGACTGTAACACTCAGGTCCCATTTACGTAATCCTATGGAGGGAGGAGGTTGATTTTTAACAGCAGTCACTTTATGAGTATTGCTCTAAGCTTGAGAGACTTTTGACTTGTGGTCATTTGCTTGGTCCTCACAGCAATCCAGGACAGTGGGTAGGTAGGTGTTATTATTTGTTTTGTTTTTTTTTATTGCCATTTTACAGCAGACCCTCAGAAGGTTCTATAATTTGCCCAAGGTCATGCAGTTAGTGGCTGGGTGAGCTGGGATTTAAATTGAGGTGATCTTTGCCCAGTGCCTATGTTCTTAGTCAGTACTTTTATTCTGTAATTCAGGCATTCTGTGCCCTGACCTCTTTTTCTTGATGCTTTTTTCCCTCCTCATTCTGTCTAATCCTTTGTCACCAGCATCTTACAGTTTGTGTTGTCAATTCTGACTTTTTTCTAAAGTATTTTGTTTGGCGATAGTGAGTTGGAGAGGCTCTTAATGTTACCCAGAAAAAATTGAGGTGACATTTTGTGTATGTGTTTTGTATGTATGTGCTCTCCCTATTCCATGTGACAAATAGATTTTATGATGTAGTTGTCTCTTGTTTCTGAAAGATGTTCTTTTATAGTTTGTTGAGGTATAAGGATTAGTGTTCCAGATTAAAAAGTAGCTTTTTTCTACACTTTACACTTGGCTATCACTGAGTTTCATTTTCATTTTCTGTGGTGTGTTTATATAGCACTTACAGTGTCCTGTACCAATGGGCTATGTAGACTTTCTGATCCAGTGTTAATCTTGTTTTTATTTTTTTTATTTTTTTAGAAAGGAATCTTTTTTTTTTTTTTTAAATTTTATTTATTTATTTGTCAGAGAGAGTGAGCACAGGCAGAGAGAGAAGCAGGCTCCCTGCCGAGCAAGGAGCCTGATGCGGGACTCGATCCCAGGACGCTGGGATCATGACCTGAGCCGAAGGCAGCCGCTTAACCAACTGAGCCACCCAGGCGTCCCAATCTTGTTTTTAATAGAGAACATAATAGCCGGTGATAACTTCACTTTTTTGCTTTCTCATTCTTTTTCCCTGACTTTTTATTTTGAAAAAGTTCACACATAAAAAAGAGTTGAAAGAATAGTGCAACACTCATACATCCTTCATCTGCTTCGTTTCTTTCCATGTATAGACGTATTTGGTTAATGTCATACGGTTTGAAAGTACCTTTCAGATATGACAATTTATCCCTAAGCACTTGGGCATGCATCTTTGAAGAACAAAAGCATTCTGTTATAGATGCATTGTGCCATTATCACATCCAAACAAAACCAGTAGTTACATAAAATTATCCATTATTAGACCCATGTTCAAGTTTCCCATTTATACTGCAAGTATCTTTTTAGCTATTTTTCCCAAAACCAGGATTAATATGTTGGACTTGGTTAAGTCTTTTTAGTCTCTCTAATGACTTTTGAGGTTTGATTTCTTATAGTCATTTTATCTGACTTGGAATGTTTCACATGGCCTCAGAAAGTTTCTGTCTGAAACTTGGAGAGTCGTAAATTTCAGTGCTACTCATCTCATTAGCTCTGTATTTTCTTGAGTAGAATTAACAAAAATGGATTCCCAATGTTCTCTTAAAATTTTTAATGGTATTTTTAAATCCCCACATTACTCTGTTTGGTCTGAGGTTTTTACTCATATTTTTAAATCCACCTCAAAAGCTTCTGATTCCTGTTATTTCTCTCTTGTTTTTGATTACCATTAGTATAATTGCTTTGATCCTAGTTGAAAGAGCCATGCTGGATCAAATAGAATATGTATTTTTGGTGTTTGACAAATGTCTTCTGATTGCCTTTTATTTCTTGTTTTAAAATGAATTTCGTTCTTTCTGATCTTTTACAGAGTGAAGTAACTGGGAAACTTCATTCAAGGATAACAGAAGGCATTGTATTATATTTTGCCAAATTAAAGCCTTATTTATGTTTTCACCCTTTCTACTTTGTCGGAAACACTGAACAGAGTTTTGTCTTTTCTAATCCTTGTTAGACTACTGATTTAAAGAGAGAAAAAAAAAAGCCAACTCTGTAGACACCTTCAGAGTTTAGTTTTATAATAAAAAACTATTTGAATAATTAGACCTTTACATTCCTGAAGATAAAATAAACATGTAATCTTTTATCTTATTTTGCTCAATAAAATTGTTCAGAAGATCAAAAGTGGTAAAGACAATATAAAATTTAACATTTTAATACTGATGTTGTACACTGTTTTACTTAACATTTTGGGGGGGAGTAACTGCCTCTGACTTCAATTCAAGAAAACACTTTTTTGTTGCTAATGTAATCCGTTTTTTGTAATGGCGCCAGCAAATAAAGGGATGCTTATTATTCAGACTTGCTCCAATTTTCATTGTGCTTTAGCAGATCTCATTAGCTTAGCTATACAGATCAACATAATTTAGAACACAGTTATTAATTGCAGCTCTTGGACAAAGTAAGATATGTATTGTTGCTCATACAGCTTCTGTAAGGGGAGTTCTGGGTCTTCTGCGTGGCTCTGTGCACTGTGAACTGTGTCCAGCAGTGCTGTGCGCTGCAAAAAGGCCGAGGTAAGACTTTAGCTTTCAGACCTACCACTCCATCTTTTGGTGGAAGAGCTCTGCTTTTACACTTAACGTTACTAACCAATAATAGGTGACTTTTTAGTGTCCTTCTTGTCAGGCACTATGTTATACAGTTTGCACGTGTTATTTTTTGTTGAGGAAGTTCTAATTAATTAAATAATTTGATGCAAGCACTGAACCCTACAGATGCTAACTAACCACTGAATGCTGTCTTGTGCTACTGAATATGAAAGTGCCTGTTAGGCCATACTGTGGTCTCCTTTTTTTTTTATTTTTTAAAGATTTTATTTATTTATTTGACAGAGATCACATGTAGGCAGAGCAGCAAGCAGAGAGAGCGGGGGAAGCAGGCTCCCCACTGAACAGAGAGCCTGACGGGGGGCTCGATCCCCAGACCCTGAGGTCGTGACCTGAACCAAAGGCAGAGGGTTAACCCACTGAGCCACCCAGGTGCCCCATACTGTGGTCTCCTTGCTATTTCAGTAGTGCTTCTACTTAAAAATCTCTTCTCTTGGATATCAGTTGTGGCTTTTTCACCATCTGGAAATCTGTTTGAATGTCACCTTTTTCACCAGATCTTTCTGGACCATCCAGGATCCCCACTGCCTCCCTATCCACCTACCTATTTTTGTTACAATGTTTATAGCCTCCAGTATATACTTGGTCACACCTCTTCTTCCCACTAGAAAGTAGCTGCATGAGGGCAAGAATCCTCTCTTCTGTTCTTTGCTTTTTCCTGCTCTTGAGCAAGTGCCTAACCTTTATTTGTGCTCAGGTATTGAAACGAATGGATGAAATTCATTTTTATAGTTTGAGAATTATTTGAAGTGGTGCCTTTTCATATCATCCTGGGTATACCAGATAGTGTTTCTAAAGTATGTAGAGATAAACTGAAGAGGCTGCTCATGGCCAGTGATGGTTGGCCTGAGGATTTGGACTATCTCAGGGCTTCCTGGCTGCTCTCAGCAAACCCCTGGAAAATTGATCAGAAGGCCAGATACCATATCATCTTATTATATCATTTCTCAACCTTTTTCCTTGGCTATTGTCTATAAATGTACCTGTGTCTCTGCCATCTGAAAAAAGAAAACAGAAATCCTACCTTTCTCTTGCCATTCTCCTCTCCCTTCATGGCCTGTTCCAATTTGGGACAGTTTTATATTTCTCTCTTCCATCCTCAACTGTCCACCTTTCCCCAGTGTGTTATAAGCAGATCCCTGAGAGAGGAAAGGAACATCCAGAGAGAGAGAGTCCTGTGTCCTCAGTCTCTAGTGACTCCCCTTGCCACTACTGCAGCCAAATGAGGCAGGAAGCCCTAAGAAAATTACTCAGGTTGAGAAGAACTGACAGGGAGGGGAGAACAACGAACACACAGTGTTCACAAAATCATGCGTGGTGACAAGATCCATTCTAGTGGATTTCAGTGTAACAGTGCCAAAAGCTTACTGATGGGGTTTCAGATTCCATGTTGTAATTAATCTGTAATTATAACATGTTGAGTTTTGCTCTTATGTCTAAGAATATCCACAGTGGTCTGAAAGGCTGCTGCTCTGTTTTCCAATGACATGTTATTTGTGTCCAGAGGCCAGATTTTCTTCCTATACTTCAATCCAGACAGCATATCACAGCAGATTGCACACGGAAGTAGTTGGCTTCCATTAGGCCATGTAGTAAAGAAATTTGCAAACATGTAAAGTACTGCCAGTTTTCTCACTACATCTTTTTGGTTGGTTTTATTTTGGAAAATGAAGTTACATTTCACAAAAACATGTTCATTGTAGTGTTATTTTAAAATAAGAAATGAACATCTAAAATGTTTCTTGGTTTCAATTTTTAGTACATTGAATATTATAGAAATAATAAAAAAGCTTTGTAAAGTATAAAGGATTTCCAAGACCAAAAATTTTAGAGCTGCTTGTCCTGGCATGTTGTTTTTTTCTCCAATACTGGGCAACTATGAGCACTTTATTACTGTATTTTGTTTTATATTTCATTCATTTATTAGTGAATTAAAAGTGTTAAAAACATTTTGTCTTTTTTTTTTTTTTGGTTTATTTTGTTGCCCTTTGCCAGCTTCTTGTTCTTAAAATTTATTTTCAATTCTTGTTTTCTAATTCTTTTTAGGCTAAGTTCTCTGTACTTCTTTGCATCCCACAGATTTTGATATGGGAGGATTTTGTCTTTCAGTTCTTAATTTTTAAAAAATCATAAGTATTTTAAATATACAGAAAATTCTGGGGAAAAAAAACAGTATCCTCTCAATAGCAAGTAACATTTTGTCCTGCTTAAGGTTTTTTTTTTTTTTTTAAACATAAGGTACAGTTTAAAAGGTTTTTTTACCCCGCCCTGGTCCAGAGGTAGCCACTGCACCAAAGGTGATGTTTATCATTTACTTTCATGTTACACAATTAACGTGTAGTCAGAATATACGTGTAGTCAAAAATAGTATGTATTTCGCATGTATTTGAACTTTATATAAATCATTCTGCTATTTGCTTTATTTGCCCAATATTAGCTTTAAAATTTATACATGGAGCTTTTCTTCATTTTTAATTATGGATATGCCACAATTTATTTGGCATATTCGTCTAAGGGATATTTAAATATCGCCAGTTTATGAAAATTTTATGTAACTATTTTTATTTCCTTTAAGATAAAAGATTTTTTTTTTTTTTGAGTGTGTATTTTTCACATCATGAATTTTTTTCTTTTGGGAGCAAGAAGGTAGAGGGAGAGAGAATCTGGAGCAGGCTCCATGCAGAGCCCAACGTGTGGTCTGACCTCATGACCCTGAGATTATGACCTGATCAGAAACCAAGATTTGGATGTTTAACTGACTAAGCCATCCAGGTGGCCAAATCATGGATTTTTAAAGTATTGTTTCCTAATATTGCATTTGGTCTGTGAATATGCCTTGTATGACACCAATTTCCAGAACTTGTAGAGACGTTAGGAGAAAAAAATTAAAAACAAAATCATTTGGTTTTGGTTTAGAATAAAAGAGATTTACCAGCAAAAATGTGAAATTGTGGCAGGAAATGTGTCCATTAAATGAAGTAATTTGAAATCTCAAATTACTTTACCAGGCTAGTTCTTATCCTCTTCAGTTAGAAAATGAGAAAGAATTGGGTAATACTTTTCCGGTGATCTCAGGAACACAGGAAACAGAGTCAAAGAGGTAGGTGAAGGTCTTATTTACATTTATGCATTCTCTTGCTATGAAGAATCAAGAAGTCATGAGTTTGAATTAAGAGCAGTTTCTTTCTGAGCTATTCAATACAGAGTTCTTGGGATTTCATTCATTGCCAAAGCACAGAGTTTCTGTTTATCTGCTCAAAGCAGTATTCATTTCAAAATATCTAAAACATGGTATTGTTGTAATCTATAGATGATAGTTGTAGAAAATGTAAATTTGTTCTTATGTCGATGAATTGCGTTGATAATCCTATCTCCATCGCCATCTAAATTTTGCAGGCTTTTCAGCCCTGGGCATCTAGTTTTTCTCCTTGCTAGCTGTGCAAGTAATAAAACAATGTGGCTCTGGCAAATTCTAACCCAAATACAACAATGAATTTTCTTCAATTCCTTGGTTGCCAGTAATCAATATTTTTAAATCTTCAAAGCAATTGAAGAGAATGGATATTTTCTACTTGTTAAATTCAAGTTGTTAATTGATACATTCCTACCATATTTCCGGTTTGTTACGTCTGAGATGGGGCTCAAGAATTTGCAATTTGGAGTGAGTTTCAAATGATGCTGATGTGAGTTTGGTGACCACACTGAAAATCATGCATTGTGGTTTTTAATTTGCTTTCTTCCTCTGCAGTTTCTTTGCAGTCTTTTGTCAAATGAGAGTTCTCATTTTCAAACATTGCCAAATATTTATCATTTTTATATCATTTCTATAATTGCTATGAATTCAGAAGGTAGAGAGAGATTGTAGCATGTCAGCCTACTACCTTGAAAACAGAATTCTCCCAAAACTTAAAAGAGATGTAAAGTGCTAATTGGTGGTTTTCTTGGTGTTTCTTGATATTTCCAGGTTATGCCGCACAAAGAGTATTCTTTTTTAAAGATTTTGTTTATTTATTTGACAGAGATCACAAGTAGGCAGAGAGGAGGAAGAAGGCTCCCTGCTGAGCAGAGAACCCGATGTGGGGTTCAATCCCAGGACCCTGAGATCATGACCTAATCCGAAGGCAGAGGCTTTAACCCACTGAGCCACGCAGGCGCCCCAGGAGTATTTTCTTGGAAACAAGTTCATCTTAAGTTTTTTTCCTCTTTGGTGAATTTCTCTATCTCCACTACTCCAAACCTGAATGTGTATAAATGTTGTTCTTCATATTAACTAATTTTAGGATTTTTCTCTCCTTAAAGAATCAGTTGGAATAAAGATTCAGACCTTGGCTCCTATAGAGTTGATTATGGCTCTATAATAAATGACCACAAATTTAGCGGCTTCAAACAATACAAACTTAACACTTAACTGTCTTACAGGAGGCTAGAAGCACTAGATCAATTTCAGTGGGCAAACGTGTCAGCAGGATTGGTTCCTTCTGGAGGCTCTCAAGGAGAATCTGTTCCCTGTTCTGTCTTCTGGGGGCCCTGGCTTGTATCATTCCAAACAGTTAACTTCTGTTGTCACATCTAATCATCCTTTGGTTTTCTTGCAGGTTCTCTTACAGGGACCCTTGTGAGTATATTGAAGGCCCACCTGGATAATCCAGGATCATCTTCCCATCTCAAAATCCTTAATCACAGTCGCAGGTGCCCCTTGCCACGTAACATAACATAGTCACAGGTTCTGGGGATTAGGATGTGGCTGGGGAGGGGGCATTATTCAAAAGACTGCAACTCCAAAGACCTTCATCCCTTTCACACCTATGACCACACCTTGAATTTTATAATTATTCTCCAGTATCCTATCCTCTGATACAGTCAGGCATCATTCTAGATCTCTTGCCCTCTAGATGCCACTGTTCCTATCATTTGCCCTTAACGGAGGTTTTGCCCCTTGACAACATTTGAAAAAAAAGTTACAATGCCTATTAATTGTATCCCTTTCTCAGTGGTCCGTCTTATCTCCAGTTCTTTGGTGATAAACTAAGTTCCACTACTCCTGTCCCTCACACATGCCTGGCAAGGAGCTCCATATCTGAATAAAAGTGGAAGCAAACGTGTAAAGTGGTAAGATTCTGAAATTCTGAAATCAGCAGGACTGGAAGTGGAAGATGGGGGAAATGGTGCTGCTGCTTTTAATTTCCACGCCCTCTCTGATGTCATAAAAGGGTTCAGAGTTAGCAATGAGGTAAGAGGGTTTTTCAGAGATTGCTGTTCTACTGCTGAGTCCCACCTCCACCAAAGGGGAGAAATAGGTGGTGGATGGTGGGAATCCTTCATCTCCAGTCAAGAGGGAGGGCTTTCGATGGGACTGTCTCTAGAGCTTGTAATGCATCCTCTGCATTTGGAAAAGAATGGACTGGGGAATGACTCTGGGAAAATCCAAAGGCCAAAAAGGTGGTTGCTTTGATGGCAGGTTAGAGGAGAGGTGGCAAAGCTGAATGGCTTGCGTTACGCAAATTTTTCAGAATGGAAGATATGTGGATATCTGTGGTGGGCCAGACAGGAGGCATAGGAGGGAGAAAGCCAGTGGGATTGTCTTGGATTCTCTCCAGAAGGACCATCAGAAGGAGGAAAAGACCTCAGCAGACAAAAGCTAAAGGTACCACAAGCTAGCTGTCTGTTGAGAAAGACGGAAGCGGCAAGTTGCAATAGAGATGCTCTTGCCCTCGAGGCAAGTGCATGTGTGAGATCTCTATGGCTGGGAATGCAGGATCAGGTTGATGGAGTCACAGCAAAGAGCTCTATCAGATCCCAGAGTCTGTGTTTGGAGGAGAGCTGTGCAGACACATACTGGGTGGGCAAGAAATAATCTGTTTAGCCACTGGGGCTTACTTGTTCCCACAGCATGTTCAGCCGTGTAGCATGGTCCCACATGCAGCACGGCCAATTACCCCTGGTTGTGGGGCAAGTGAGATGTGATAATGTGTGCAGTGCCCTGGGTGATGTTAATTTTCCTCCCTCCCATGGCGAACTACATCAGCCTTTTATAGTAAATATTTGTAAGGGACTGGCACGTGCACTGAGGTGTGTCTGAGGCAGGGGAGTTGGGTCCTTGCTGCCAGGAAACCGGTTTAGATCCTTTGAGCACCATCTCTCGGCCTAATTTATTGGTTTGTCTTCTTCTATTTTTGATTCCTGTGTTAGGATTTTCTACAGATCTCCACAGGAAGTAGCTTCTTGGTATTGGATCATATGAAGGTTAAGCCCATTCCTTCTTGGCTTTACTTCTCAGGTGTTTTTTGCTTGTTTGTTTCTTTCTGGCTTGGAATAAAGTCACTTCCCGTAAATACAGGTATGCTACAATATGTTTATGGCAGATGTATGACTTTTATTCATTCAACAAGTTTTTATTTTAAGATCTGGGGCTGGGACACAGCAGAGTCCAGTGTCTTCACAGAGCTCAGGGGGCCGCACGGGGTTACAAATAATGGAAAGTCCTGTGAGAGGTCCACTGAGCCAAGTCAGGGATGGCTCAGGAGAACACAGCATCTAAACTAAGGCCTGAAGTGGGAGGTACAGGCAAAGAAGGGAATGTAGTAAGGTGGAGAGTGGCAGAAATACAGGAAATGGTGACAGATAGTGTTAGGTGTGTTTCCACCTTCATCTAAATAATTCTGTCCTGTTGTTGAGCAGGTACATGATAATGATGACAAGACAGTTCTGTCCCTAAAGTTTCACCCTTAAAGCATTTCTGAATGAGAACCAACACATCCATCATGGCACTCACTTACGGAATGCGAATTAGGAATCAAGACTCAGTTTAAATATATCTTTGTCCATTCAGGCTTCTATAACAAAATGCCTTGCACTGAGTGCAAGGCTTAAAAACAGAAATTTATTTCTTCCAGTTCTAGAGGTTGGAAGTTTGAGATCAGGGTGCCAGCATGGTGGAGTAAGGGCTGGCTTCCAGGTCATAGATTTCTCATTGTGCCCTCACATGGTACAATTCAGAAGCAAGGGAACTCTCTTGGGTCTCTTTCATAAGGGTACCAATCCCATTCATTATAGCTCCTTCCTTATGACCTAGTTCCTTCCTACAGGTCCCACCTCCTAATACCATCATCTGCGGGTGAGATTTCAAAACAAATTTTGGGAGGACACATTCAGACCATAGCAAGCATAGTCTTTGCCGTGAAACTTTTCTGATCATATGTGGTCTGTCCACTTAACAGCCATACCCAACATCCTTCTTCTTTGCTGCTTCCCATTAGAGGCTGAAAAGCCAAATACTCACTTTTCCAGCTTCCCTTGCAGCGAAGGGTGATGATAACAGCTCAGATCTGGGCTGTGAACACTAAGTTGAAGTCTACAGGAGGGACTTCTTAGCAAAATCTCACTTGATTCAAAAGGAAAAAAGAAAAGGAACACATGAGCTGATCTAGCCCTTTTGCCTTTTCTCTTTAACCTGCCTTGAACACAGACACAATGGCTGGAGATAATAGCAGTCATCTTGTGACATGTAGGACAAATCAAAGAAATACCAGAAAAAGAAACCCCCAAATCTTTGAAACTCTGACCTACCCCTGTAACTTCTCATTTCCAGACTTCTGAGTATGTTTTTCAAAAAAACAACAAAACACCAACTCTGTTTAAACCACTATAGTGATTTACGGCAGAAATCAATCTTAATTGTTACACAATGCTGGGCAGAATCTAGTAGTCCTTCCTCTGAATTTCTGCCCTACTTGTCATACAGTCTTCCTTTCCATTATCCGAGTATTACTTTTGGTTTTTCTGTCTGACTTCCCCAATACCAACAGCTACTTGGGATCAGGGACTTACCATTTGGTCTTACCATTTGGATGACCCCAAAGCCATTACAGTGCTTGGCACATGATAGCTGCTTAGTACTATCTTGTTAAATGAATGAAGGACTGAATGAATGATGCGGCCGTGTGGAGAATGGTGTGGGGAAGGAGACACACTAGTGGCAGTGAGGCCAGTGGAGAGGTGGCAGCAGTTAAGAATCCAGGCAAGAGGCAGTGAGATCCTGAGCTAAAGCAGGACAACGCAGATGAGAGAGAGACGGAAGTCAGGGCTAACTGAGGAGGCAGAAGGGACAGGAACTGGTCAGGGGTTGTGGAAGACAAGCGAGACGGGAAGAGGAAGGCCTCGAAGATGGCTGAGAGCTCTTCAGTGCCTGGTGGGTTTGGGTGTCCACCAGTTCTGTGGTCCTGGGTTACCCAGACATGTGGGTACCTTAGTCATCTCGTGTGAAAAATAGGGATAATAATAATGCACACGTGGGTTTGTTGTAGGCAGCAAAGACGTAGCATGTGTAAACTGCTTTTAACAGTGCCTGGCACATTGTAAGTGTGCGATACATGTAATCAGATGTCACCATCATCTGTCGATATTGGGGCAGCAGAGCAAGAAAGCAGGAACGGTGTTGAAAGAGGTGACAATGAGGATGAGCAGGAAGGAATGAGGAATGTACTTCAGGAGGAATGAGGAGGAGGACCTAAGTATCAAGCAGTGACTCTAAGATGTTCAGCAGCTTCTCAAGCTCAGCAGCTGGAGTGAAAGGCTTTGTTTAAAGTGGGACTGAAAGTCACTTAATGAGCTCAAGAGGAATGGGATTAGGTACAGCCTGCTTTTATTCAAGACTTGTGTCAACTGGTTGTGCTGCTTTGATTATTGTTTTAAACATGTCCCAGAGGGTTTGGGCTGGGAAATGAAGAGTGCAGGATGCTCATTTTTAATGTGAAGAATTGTAAGCTATTCTGGGGCACAGTAGGAATCTCGGGAGGGTTGTGCCTAACAGATTTCTGAAACAATAAATGGAGGCTAAGCACAAGAATAAAACAAGAGGCACCGTGTGAGGGCCATTAGCCTCGAGGCAGTGGAGGACCCTGTGTGATCACGTAGGGTGAAATGACAGAGCAGCAATCACGCTCTCGCTGATGGGACCAGGGGCCTTTGATTAGGTTACAAGGGAACAATGACAAAAGTTCCACTTATTGCCTGCCTAAGAGGATCCAGGATCTTACATGTTCCTCTACTCCTCTTGATTTCCCTGCAAGAGTGAGTTGTTGTTATTATGCCCATTTTAAGAATGAGAAAACAGGATTGGAGAGATTGAAGAACTTTTCCAGGATACACCAACCAGGAAGAGGTAGAAGCAGGATTCAAAACAGGTCTGGCCAAGACTGGCTGTTTCCTTTTCATTGTGAAGGAAGGAGGTATCAGGATAAAACCATTTCTGTAGTCCCTGCTTTCCCTTTTTCTTTCTCCCCAACTTCTTATCTCATAAGACTACAAAGAGACCTGGCAAGTCTTGACCCTGTCAGGGAGTGGAGACAGAAGTTAACTCTGGTTAACCTTGTGCCTGTGTGACTCCTAGGATGTCAAAAGTGTTTGCTCAGAAACAAACTGCTCTGCATCCTGACATCTGCTCATTCCAGGTGCTGGACCTATTTTTGGTAGCCAACTATAGGAATTACTCTTCACCATCCCCAAATAGATCTCATGAGCCTATAATTGCTCTGAACCTCTGTGGACTTCTCTGTGTGTGCACATGTACTTCATAAGCTTGGCCAAAGAACAAGTCTGATATTTATTATTATTTATTTGAATGAGAGAGAGAGAGCAGGGGGAGAGGGACAAGCTGACTCCATGGTAAGCATGGAGCCCAACCTGGGGCTTGATCTTACAACCCTGAGATCAGGACCTGAGCTAAAACCAAGAGTCAGTTGCTTAACTGACTGTTCCATGCAGGCGCCCCTGATTTAGTCTTAAAGAGCTTCCTGCATATGTTTCTGCCCTTCCTCATGATCACTGGCTCCTCTTTATCCACCAGGGTAGAAAGTCTTTGAGTAAGAGAATCTGTTCTGAACAAAGTCTAGTCTGAACACACTCTTCTGGTTGTGCTCAGGAATCTGGATGCCTAGGGGGTGGACAGAGAAACTCACAGGAGCTGAGGGAGCAGCAGTAAAGAGTGTCCTGTGGGTATGCATGTGGCTCTAGGCTCGAGACCAAAGGTAAGGAATGGCAGAAGGGGACTCTTGTGAAATGCCAGCATTCTTCTTTAGGAGTAAAGTGTGCAACAGGTCATCAGCCAGGCCCCAAAGGAAGAAAAACTGGAAGATGAGGATCCTTGAACGAGAGAAAGTAAATTTAGTACTTACTAGCTGCACATTTTTCAGTTTCAAGGAAGAAATGCCTCTGAGGAGGTCCAGAAACCATGAATGGATTTCTAAGGAAGTAGAAACCCCTCCTCCAAGATGCCATTACCAATAGCAGCAGCAGCGACAACCATAAAATTGTATGGGCCTTAGCTCACCCCAGGCACAACGTACAAGCCAGTACAGGTAGGACTCACCGAGCCCTTCCCGAAGCTCTCGGACACCTGCCGTCTCAGTCCTATTCCGTGAATCCAGCAATGCAGGCACAGCACAGAAGGCACCCGCTGGAAATCACAAAGGGATGCGTGGCAGCACCGGGCTTCACAGGAGGGTCTGACTCTAAACTCTTAGCTTGTTCTCCTTTTCCAGTTTTGGGGAACAGGCTCCATGTCAGCATGAGGCAATTTGGTGTCTATTTCACAGGGCTGTGGTCAGGATACAGAGACTACATGTATGAGAGCACTTGGAGGACTGGGCAATGCCATCCAAGTAAAAAGCATGATTATTGTAATCATTGGGTCACTTAATTTTCCAACTCTGTCGATGGATTCTTAGTGTACATCACATATGCAATCACTAGGGGGAGGCAACAGACAATGCATATAAGCTGGCTTAGTCTTGGAAGAAAAGTGTATTTTTCCTGTAAATGACGCTCAGGGGTTTAAAATAGAAAAGCAAAGGTTTGTATTAGGGACTGGCAGGCATTCTCATAAAGGTTTGATGCTGTGTTTTTGTTGAGGTGTCTCTACAAAGGCATCCTAGACCCTATGAATGCTTTTGAATAGTGGGTGTTGCCCCCCAAAATGAATGGATGATATTAAAGGGGAAGAATCGACTCTTTCTCTTTGTTCCCTGACTTCTTGTCTTCTGTCTCCTTTGTGATCTTTTTTGTTTTTGTTGAGGTTCATCTTCTCCTTCTTTCTCTCCACTTCATTTCACCACAGTAAGTTACATTCTTGATGCTTCCCATCCCTATGATAGTGTTCTCCTGAGCTGGCCTTTTTGCCTATTGTATATAGACCATTTGATGGCTACTTCTTTTTTTTTTTTTTTTAAGTTTTTTCTTTTAAGATTTTATTTATTTATTTGACAGAGATCACAGAGAAGCAGGCAGAGAGAGGAGGAAGCAGGTCCCTGCTGAGCAGAGAGCCCGATGTGGGGCTCGATCCCAGGACCCTGGGATCATGACCTGAGCCGAAGGCAGAGGCTTTAACCCACTGAGCCACCCAGGCGCCCCTTGATGGCTACTTCTATGTCATTGTCATCTGCATTTTTCTCTTAGATGTGTTCCCTTTCCATTCTTCTAGAATTCTTCAACCGCCCCCCTCTACTAGGTGGAAAAAAAGTGTTGGACTAGGAGTTCAAGCCCGGTGAATACCCCTCACTCGCTAGTTGACCTTGAGACATAGTGCAATCCCCCCGAGACTTTGATTCAGGGATAGTTATAATTTCTATGTTTGCCATCCACGTAAAGCACTATTTTTTTTTTAAGATTTTATTTATTTATTGGACAGACAGAGATCACAAGTAGGCAGAGAGGCAGGCAGAGAGGAAGGGAAGCAGGCTCCCTGCTGAGCAGAGAGCCCTATGCGGGGCTTGATCCCAGGACCCTGAGATCATGACCTGAGCCGAAGGCAGACGCTTTAAACCACTGAACCACCCAGGCGCCCTGTAAAGCACTATTTATTTTGTAACCCATATTAATCTGGCTCTTGTCTCTGCTGTTTATGCAGAATTATCCAAATTGTCCCCTTTCTTTCCTACTTTGAAGTGTTTTGGGGGGTCAGTCCTCGGTATTCCTGAAGAAGCCCGCCTGCAGTGTCTATTCTGTTTGATCGGATGATCCCTCAGCCACAGTAGATTTTTCTGCAGCTTCCTTGGAACCACAGCTGCATGGGGCTCTGCTGCTAAAGGCAAGAATGGCTCTCTTACTTTTGTGTTACCACCTGTTAGAAGGGTCCCAAAGCAGGATTGTTAAAGCTCCCATGGGGAGTTACCTCTCTCTCACATTCAGGGCTGGCTGGAGGTGGGTTCATCTAATAGCCCCCACACTTTCATCTTGAGAACTTCGATCTCCTTTAACAACCAATCAGTTGTGCTGAACTTCCTGTGCCCTTAGGATGATTCCTACCTTTCTCTACCCCTCTGAAAACAGGTTATTTGCCAGCCATAACAGAATTTTTGAACCTATTAGAGGACAAATCTTGAGTTCTTCCCACAAGACTATGTCCCATGCACATAGACTATTGTTAGACCAGTTCCTATGGCCACTGAGCATGTCTGGACCCCTCTAGTGGACAGTGGGAAGCTCTAGTTGAAGATAAGATCTCTGTTTTAGTTGAAACCATAAGTATCCTCTTGTCCAGTCCTTCATGGTTCTTTTTCTTCCTTCCACATTTCCCTTAATCTTTTTCTTTCATTTTATTTTTTTAAATTACATTTATAATTTTTTTAAGATTTTATTTATTTGACAGAGAGAGAGCACAAGCAGGGAGAGTGGCAGGCAGAGGGAGACAGAGAAGCAGGATCCCCACTGAGCAGGGAACCTGATGTGTGACTCGATCCCAGGACCCTGGGATCATGACCTGAGCCGAAGGCCGACGCTTAACCCATTGAGCTACCCAGCACCCCATTTTTCTTTCATTTTAAATACTATTCTTAAGTGTTCAAAGAAATGCCGAAGGGGAAATGTCAAAAGGACAAATGATTTGTTTAAAGGGGTTCCCCTAACCAAATTTGGGACAACTTGAGTATCAAAATTAATAATGATGGTAATGGATAGCAATATATTGCATTAACAAAAGAATCTACCAGTCTACATGTGTACTAAATAAAAGAGAGAGGGGTGAAGGAAAAGCCTTTCTTTGTAGAAGAATGCCAGTTAATAAATCTAGAGGACTGGCAGAATTACAAAGCCATCATTTTTCAACCACCATCATAATAATTAACATAGGAAAGAGTTACTAATGGATGCCAAAGCCACTGGGTAAAGGAAATCCTCATAGTCTCAAAGGATCATCCCTTATGTCACTTACTAATTACATAAGGAAAAAGGCACTTTTATGATGGAGATATCTGGCAGACACCACCTTAACGAAGTAATCAAACAACATCACCAATAGTGGACAAATCAGCCTCCTGGCCTCTGGTGTGACACATGAAGATACAGTATCACCCCCACGGGATTCTTGCCAAAAATATTGAGCTTGAATCTAATCAAGAAGAAAGAGTCAAATAACCAAATGAGGGAACTAGCCCAGAGTAAAGGAAATTAACATGACATTTTAACTAAATGCAATGTATGGAGGTGTCTGTGTGGTACGTTCATTTAAGAACCTGACTCTTGCTTTTCGGCTCTGGTCATGATCTCAGGGTCATGAGATGGATCCCCATGTCAGACTCCACATTTAGCCTGGAGTCTGCCTGAGAATCTTTCTCTTTCTTCCTCTGCTCCTTACCTCACATGTGGACGCTCTCTCCCTCTCTCTAAAAGTAAATAAATCTTAAAAAAAAAAAAAAA
>ML101573.1:44907-63217 GCA_003697995.1 Taxidea taxus jeffersonii | reverse complement strand
ACCAAGTGGGATTTATTCCAGGGCAGCAGGGTTGGTTCAACATCCGCAAATCAATCAATGTGATACAGTACATTAACAAAAGAAAGAACAAGAACCATATGATACTCTCAATAGATGCTGAAAAAGCATTTGACAAAGTGCAACATCCCTTCCTAATCAAAACTCTTCAAAGTGTAGGGACAGAAGGCACATACCTCGATATTATCAAAGCCATCTATGAAAAACCCACGGCAAGTATCATTCTCAATGGAGAAAAACTGAGAGCTTTTCCGTTAAGGTCAGGAACACGGCAGGGATGTTCACTATCACTACTGCTATTCAACATAGTACTAGAAGTCCTAGCCTCAGCAATCAGACAACAAAAAGAAATTAAAGGCATCCACATCGGCAAAGAAGAAGTCAAACTATCGCTCTTTGCAGATGATATGATACTATATGTGGAAAACCCAAAAGGCTCCACTCCAAAACTGCTAGAGCTTGTACAGGAATTCAGTAAAGGGTCAGGATATAAAATCAATGCACAGATATCAGTTGCATTTCTTTACACCAACAACAAGACAGAAGAAAGAGAAATTAAGGAGTCAATCCCATTTACAATTACTCCCAAAACCATAAGATACCTAGGAATAAACCTCACCAAAGAGGCAAAGAATCTATACTCAGAGAACTATAAAGTACTCATGAAAGAAATTGAGGAAGACACAAAGAAATGGAAAAATGTTCCATGCTCATGGATTGGAAGAATAAATATTGTGAAAATGTCTATGCTACCTAAAGCTATCTACACATTTAATGCAATGCCTATCAAAATCCCATCCAATTTTTTCAAAGAAATGGAACAAATAATCCTAAAATTTATATGGAACCAGAAAAGACCTCGAATAGCCAAAGGAATATTGAAAAAGAAAACCAAAGTTGGTGGCATCACAATTCCAGACTTCAAGCTCTACTACAAAGCTGTCATCATTAAGACAGTATGGTACTGGCACAAAAACAGACACATAGATCAATGGAACAGAATAGAGAGCCCAGAAATAGACCCTCAACTCTATGGTCAACTAATCTTCGACAAAGCAGGAAAGAACATCCAATGGAAAAAAGACAGCCTCTTCAACAAATGGTGTTGGGAAAATTGGACAGCCACATGCAGAAAAATGAAATTGGACCATTTCCTTACACCACACACGAAAATAGACTCAACATGGATGAAGGACCTCAACGTGAGAAAGGAATCCATCAAAATCCTTGAGGAGAACACAGGCAGCAACCTCTTCGACCTCAGCCGCAGCAACTTCTTCCTAGGAACAACGCCAAAGGCAAGGGAAGCAAGGGAAAAAATGAACTATTGGGACTTCATCAAGATCAAAAGCTTTTGCACAGCAAAGGAAACAGTCAACAAAACCAAAAGACAACTGACAGAATGGGAGAAGATATTTGCAAACAACATATCAGATAAAGGGCTAGTATGCAAAATCTACAAGGAGCTTAGCAAACTCAACACCCAAAGAACAAATAATCCAATCAAGAAATGGGCAGAGGACATGAACAGACATTTCTGCAAAGAAGACATCCAGATGGCCAACAGACACATGAAAAAGTGCTCCACATCACTGGGCATCAGGGAAATACAAATCAAAACCACAATGAGATACCACCTCACACCAGTCAGAATGGCTAAAATGAACAAGTCAGGAAATGGCAGATGCTGGCGAGGATGTGGAGAAAGGGGAACCCTCCTACACTGTTGGTGGGAATGCAAGCTGGTGCAACCACTCTGGAAAACAGCATGGAGGTTCCTCAAAAAATTGAAAATAGAGCTACCTTATGACCCAGCATTTGCACTACTGGGTATTTAACCTAAAGATACAAATGTAGTGATCCAAAGGGGCACGTGTACCCGAATGTTTATAGCAGCAATATCCACAATAGCCAGGTTATGGAAAGAACCTAGATGGCCATCAACAGATGAATGGATAAAGAAGAGGTGGTATATATATATACAATGGAATACTATGCAGCCACCAAAAGAAATGAAATCTTACCATTTGCGACGACATGGATGGAACTAGAGCGTATTATGCTTAGCGAAATAAGTCAACTGGAGAAAGACAACTATCACATGATCTCCCTGATATGAGGAAGTGGAGATGCAACGGGGGTGGGAGTTAAGGTGGTAGGAAAAGTAAAAATGAAACAAGATGGGATCGGGGGGGAGACAAACCAAAAGAGACTCTTAATGTCATAAAACAAACTGAGGGGGTTGGGGGGGAGAGGGGTTGGGAGAGGGTGGTGGGGTTACATTATATGTTTAAATAAAGCTTAAAAAAATAAACAAATAAAATCTTAAAAAAAAAAAAAAAGGAGGTGGCAGTAGAGAGGCAGCTGGGTGACTCAGTTTGTTAAGCATCTGCCTTCAGCTCTAGTCATGAGCTCAAGGTCCTGGGACCAGGTCCTGTATCAGGCTCCCTACTCAGCAGGAAGTCTGCTTCTCTTTCTCCCTCTGCCCCACCCCCTCTGCTCACGTGAACATGTGGGTGCTCTCTCTCTCTCTCAAATAAATAATATCTTAAAAAAAAAAAAGGAGGAAGCAGTAGAGTCAGTCAGAAAAAGGTAACACAACAATGAGAGGTTGGAGTGGTGCACTTTGAGTACAGAGAAGGGGGCCAAAAGCCAAGGAGTACAGGAGTATAGTACAGTCTCTAGATGCTGGCAAAGGCGAGGAAACAGATTCTACCCTGGAGCATTCCAGAAGGAAAGTAGCCCTGATAACACCTTGATTTTAGTCTTGTGAGACTACTCCAAACTTCTGACCTTTAGAACTATTATAAGAATAAGTTTGTACTGTGTTAAAACACTAAGTTTGTAGTGAAATAATATACTTTCCTTTCTCTAAACATCTTGAAAATGACTTTCTAAAGTCTAAGGTAAATGTACGTAAAAACTGTCTTAAACTATGTTCCTCTTTCTTTTCCTTCTCTAAATGCTAATGGTTAGGGGCTATTGGGTAAGAGTTTGTTTCTTCTCCCTGTATTCTTAAACTCACAGATTTCACCATTTTTACCTTACAAGCATGGGTTTGCTTCTTCTTTCTTTACAATAAAAAGATTTCTTTTCTACTTTCATTTCTGAATTATTTATTCTATATTCCCCAATAAACTGGAAACCAGAGATCAATTCATCAAGAATTTCACCTTCTACACCTTGTATTTAATATTCCCAGAGCTGGGGATATCCTCCAGCAGGAAGATACACATCCTACAATCTCTGAAGGATTGTTCCCATTCCTTCAGTTTTCATACTTCTGGTCAAAGCTCATAAATGTTATAGCTATTTCTGACACCTGATGAAAGATGTATAATGGCAAAATACCTGTTACATCTATTTTTTGGTTCCACTGGGAGACTTCTCAGAATTAAACTCTTGCACTGGGTGGGTCCACCCTTCCAGTAGTATGTGATGTTTGCACTTTCCTCAAATATGTGCCATATTTAATTGCACTCTTGTTGGTTTCTGCAAACCTCAGATACACTTAAATGTAAGAAAATGACTAGAGAAAACATCTGCTGAAGTCTGTAAGCAACTTCAACAGGGAAGGATCGTTCACAGCTCCCCTGCTACTCGATTCTTTCTGCTGCTTCCAGGCAAAGTGTCCAGAACATTTTGGAGCCAATACCTTAATATTTGAAATGAGAAAACAGGCTCCAAAGTGCCTTTCCTAACACGAGAGGCAGAATATTGCTAATGACTAAAAACAAGGACTCTGGAATCTAGGTTCGAATTCAAATTCTGTCACTTAACTCCTACCTGTATATTCATGGGCCTCATTTTCCTTATCTGTGAAGTTGGGAAAATATAAACCATCTCACTTTAAGTAAGACTTAAAACTGATCCTAGCACATAGTTAGCACTACCTAAATGTTGGAGGTAATTTTGTTATGTAGTAAGTTCATGATAGAGTTTGGGTTAGAAGTGAATCTGGTACTCTTTCCACTACCCTATTCTGGAGCCTTAAAGCCAAATATGATATTCTTGACATGGTAGGATGCTTTATGACTAAAAATGCAACCATAAGCCAAATAAAACATTTTTAGCATGTTCTTATTGTTTTGGAGGAAATAATACAGGTTTTTTTTAAACATTTTTTTAAAAGATTTTATTTATTTATTTGACACAGAGAGATCTCAAGTAGGCAGAGAGGCAGGCAGAGAGAGAGGAGGAAGCAGGCTCCCGGCTGAGCAGAGAGCTTGATGCGGGGCTCGATCCCAGGACCATGGGATCATAACCTGAGCCAAAGGCAGAGGCTTTAACCCACTGAGCCACCCAGGTGCCCCAATAATACAGGTTTTTGATAAAGAATTCAAGCAATGACAGAAAACCAAAAAGAAAAAGTATCACCTCAAATCTCCTCACTTAGAACATCTCCCTATGTATATATGCACCCAGAAAACTTTAGTATATCATTTGGTAGGTAATTTTATTAATCATACTATAATGCTACTTTTTAATCAAAACTCAAATGGATATTTGAAGTGACTTTTTTCTGAGTTAACAGTTCACTAGGGAAACAGCACCCACAAAATATAATGGGATTTTATTTGCTTCATTAGGTCTTTAAAAGGCATCATGCTCGGGGCGCCTGGGTGGCTCAGTGGGTTAAAGCCTCTGCCTTCGGCTCAGGTCATGATCCCAGGGTCCTGGGATCGAGCCCCACATCGGGCTCTCTGCTCCACAGAGAGCCTGCTTTCTTCATTCTCTCTCTGCCTGCCTTTCTGCCTACTTGGGATCTCTGTCTGTCAAATAAATAAACAAAATCTTAAAAAAAAAAAAAAAGGCATCATGCTCAATTCCATTTTGACTGAGTAGTTAACAAATCTTCCTAATTCTAAAGAATATATCATTTGTGTTTGACTGTATACACATATAAAGCTATGTGAACTTCTTCCTACATTTTTGTTTCTCTTTTTAATGTACATTTTGTTAATCCATTATTCATTTGTTTTTAGAGACAACATAAATGTCTGAAAGTTCAATACTATAAAATAAAATCTGCAAAACTGTACATGCTAGTGGTTTAATTTACAATTCCATTTCATTAAAATGACAACAAATAGAGTAGTAAATGAAGCTGTAGGTTTCTTACTTCTCTCCTTGACACAGCTCTATAAGTCCACTGAAAGGGCTGTGCTTGCCTGAACATGATAATTAAATAGAAAACAGAGCCATAATATAAGCTAGGCATACATATGCTAATAATTTCACAGTGAAATTATTATATAAATGCTTGGAATTCAGTATGTATCTGAGTTATATTTATTTTATATATTTTATAAACACATAAATCAGAGACATATTTTGACTTTCTTCTGACAATAAATACAACTCAATCCTTTTCCCAGAGGGCTGAATTTATATTAAAACTAACAGTTATATTTATTAATGATTTATATTCTTCCTATTTTTAAAGGCTTTATGGTACTGGCATGACCTCCAGTCTTAATGGTGCCTTTATGAAAATTTGGGTGGGAACTCTGGGTTGATCACAGGCTACATTTAGTTTGTATACCCTCCTAGTTTAGAGCACAATGTAGCTATACTGATGACTTTCTCTGGTAGGTTACAACACAGATATGGGGCTAAAAAATGTGGGCTATAGTTAATGGAAGAAGAAGCCGATGATAAAGCAGATTTATTATATTCTGGCATTGATTCTGATTCTTCATTTTTGGGAGCTAAGGCAGAAAGAAAAATATGGGGGTTACAATGCCTCTTTTCCTCATGTGATGTACAAAATCATCTGTACATGCAAATTTTTTCCTAGAACTAAACTCATGTGGAAATAGCATTTATCTCCTAGAATAAAAGATCTTTATCTTCAATTATGGTTGCCCAAAAGTTTCAAAAATGTACAAATGGACAATTCTTGCACTGACTCTCCCTAAGAGCAGGAGTCACCAGAGTAAAACATAACTCTTGAAGATGTATTTTTGAGGAGCTAACATTAATGTAGTTATTTGCTTTTGCAAGTTAATTATGGGACAAGACTTGGAAAATCTTTTCAAATGGCTGTACATATGTCCACTGGACTGTCTAAAACATCAGAAATATGAAACACATTTTGAGCTGATATTAGATTTTGCTTTGACCACAGTCATTGTGACTTATCTTCCAAAAGATGACAGATTCTAAAAAGCAATCTCTTTTGGGGCCAAGTTCTCTTATAATTTCTGATACAGCAAATGCCCTAATTTATCAACGAAGGAAAACAGATCCCCCTAGGAAAAGCAAAACAGAAATTACATACCCTGGACATGTTTTCTAACTTGGCAAATTTTACTCATCTTGGACCCTGGGTAAATGTACATCTGTTGCTCTTGTACTTTGTAAATTCAGTCATCTCTGCATTTTCTCTTCTTATTGAACAAGTTTCTTGATTATGGTCTTTGGGCTGATAATTCAGTATATCACATATACAATAAAAAACCCAATTTTTAATTTGAATTTAATAGTTTCCCACCAACACAACTTGACTGGATTTAACCTTATGATTCTAGTTCTTGTGTTTCAAGTGGTTTGTGGAAAAAATATAACCCTTAACCCTCAAAAATAGAGAAGACAAATGTAGAAATTTTTTTTTAAACAAAAAAATTTGAAACCTCCATCAGAAAAACTATAGCACAGCAGGAGAGTGTCATGTAGGGAATTATAACAATTTTCTGTGCTGTGGGGCCATTTTAGACCATTTTTCTACTTTCAAAGATAAAAATAACTAGTCAAAGATACAAGCTCTTACAAATATTTGTCTACCGCTATTTCATAGAACCCATCACTTATTTCCAATATAATAGCCGCTTATAAAATGTCATTTTGATTATCTTAAAATCTTTTAGTTATAATTAAATTGTAATGTATTCTGTTTTGATGATTCAGAGTTAAGGATGAGAAATTTGCAATGGGCTCTACTTCAAGGTCCAACATTTAAAATGTCACAAGTAATTTACAGATTGTTTTGATAATAGTATGATAATATATAGTAATATAAATAGCATATAATATAAACATATATTACATAATATACAATATAATATAATATAATAATATATCATATAAGTAATATAACATAAATAGTATGATAAATGATAAACTTAATTTTCAATGACCTCTCAATAAATTTATATGCCAGGAGAATACTAATGACAGGGACTAACACAACAACAATCACTTCAAAGATATATTGGCTTCTGTGACCTGAAAAGGGTGAACTTCCTGTTCTATGTCCTCTCTCAAGAACCATCTATCAGTTTTCCATGCTAGTCTACGGATTTATTTGCTGATTATTATTTCCTCATTAACTGAACTTAGTATTTTATGTTCTAGAGCAGTGTTTCAGAAGTCTACAAGGGAGATAGATAAAAAGTAAACAATCACAATTCAGTGGAGAAAGTGCTGTGATAGGATAGTAAGAAAGGCAGCTAAACAAGACTTGGTTGCTAAGGGAAATGAGGACTAACTAGCACCTGAAGGAAGAAAGAAGGGGAGATGGATGTAAAAGCTCCTAGGGAAGTGAAAGTATGTTTAAAGACCATGGGGCAAAAGAGAGGTACTGTGGGATAATCGAGTTTGGAGGAAGGCAGGGGTGAGTGACAGGAAAAGAGGGGCCAGCTGATCAGGTCTATCAACCTGAGGGACATTAAATCCTCAGATCCTCAGTCTAAGGGATAACATTGTAGGCATTCAAAGGTTTGAGGGTCTCATGCCCAGGATTTTGTCTTTTCTTTTTCTCATCCCCATTATAAGTGAACTACGTTAGTCTTCTTTGCTCTTTGGGGCAGTGGCGAAGGGAGGAGCAGAAGAGTCATTTGCAGAGCCCTTATATTTAGGAAAGCCTCAAATTTGACTTTTCTCATCATCTCTAAGTGAAGTTAAACCTACAGTCACAGAAACATTCTGATTAGACATTAAGAAGCTGTTACAATTTTTATAACCTGGTTTTGCATTTAGTGTTTTTAATATGGCAGAAAAAAATGAAAGTACGTAACTATTTTGACCTAAGACTCTGATTGAACTTGGTTAGGTGATAATTGATAGCAATGGGGAAAGCAGATATAGTTTGGTAACCATTTGCTTTCCTAAATATTATGATTTACTTAGATTAAAATGTATCTAAAAGGATCTTTAAGATCTATAAGATCCTTATTTTGTCATATTTCTAATCTTCAGCATCTCCAAGATCATCTCTTGCACTCACTGACACACTGGCATTTTACAATCCCAAACACAAAGCATGCTTCAGGTGACTCTTCTGCTCCGTGAGAATCATACATGCAGCAAGAGAGAATATATACACACAGCCAGCCATTTTAACTGGCTTGGCCTAGGAAATAGATTTTTTATATCAGAACAATACCCAAGTAACTAAGGGCTAAATAACCCTTTGAGAAAAACATCTAAATGTAATGAAAACTTTTCTAAAATGCAGCACACACTTTCTTATATTCCTAAGCAGACTAAAAAGGACCTCTTACTGTCCCCCAGGACTCAGGGTAATCATTATGAATAACAGTAGCTAACCTCTGGTGTAAGAGTGTGATTCCTGAGACTTGCAAGCAGGTTTCCTCTCACATCCTCTCTGGTGTTTTAAGAACTTTGCCTCCTTAACTATTAGGGACAAACTGATGGTTACAGGACAGGAGATGAGTGATGGGATGGGCAAAATAGGTAAAGGGCACTTGTTGTGATGAGCACCTGGTGTTGTATGTAAATGTAGAACCACTAAATTGTAGACATTAAACTAATACTACACTGTATGTTAACTAGCTGTAATTTTAAAAAGTGGAAAAAAATAAAAAGAACTTTGCCTTTTTCTTATATGTCTTGTGCGTTCCCCAAAGTGTCTTTGTTTCTTCTCTCCTTGGTCTATACCTTTCCCCATGGCCTTCCTAATTTGCTGATTCAAATCTATGAGAACCTGAAAACCAAACATATGAGACTTATGCTTAAAGTAAAAATAAAGATGCCCCAAAGGAAAACTCCCATATCGGAGTGTCAGGATTACAATGCAGGTAACTTGGTGGTATTTATTTAGGGTATAGAGAGCTTTCATAGATTATTTATCATTCTTAACCATTCTTTGGGTAAATGGAATTGCTAAATCATTGCATCCCAGGTAAGTGCGCTATTATATATAGATTCCATAATGCCTAAATACACCTAGCTACAACAGATGTCCTTATTAGGGCTAACCATATACACATACAACATAAGGCAAAAATCAAACAAATACATAATTGAAGAAGACTGACATTACATGTAATTAGAGAAATGATTTTTTTTTCTAATTACAAACATTATTTCTCAGTGGAACAAATATGGCAAATCAGAAGAAAAAATTACTTAAGAATCTAGCTAAAGAATCACTCTTAATATTTTGGTGTGTTTTCTTAGTACTTTCTCTTTCTATATATAATTTTTTTCTTTCTATAGAGGATCTGTCTTTGTCTGTATACACATATTTCAAAGATCAGTATCATGTAGAGTCTGAAATTTATCCTGTCATTTATAGCTAGGAATATACACAGGGAACATTTTCTGCTACAAATATTCTTATATCACAGGATTTATAATGTCAGCAATTATGTTCCATCAATGGGCTGAATTTAATTTATATACCTAATACTTGATCATTGGATATTTTAGTTTATTTTTCCATATTTCCCCTTCTTTTTTTGGCTACCATGAATAATGTTGCAATGAACACCTGGTCACACACATGTCTTTGCACATCTGTAGTTAGTTTCACACAGTATATTCCTGGAAGTGAAATATCTGAGATAAAGTATACGCAAATGTGCCGGGTTTCAAAGACATTCTCAAATTACTGCCCAAAGAGGCTTTGCTATTTATACTCCCACCAGCTGCACATGCATGTCAGCTTTCCCACTTCCTCATCCACACTGATTCATAGCATTCTTTCTAATTCCTAACATTCTGCAGGAGAAAAATGATAGCTCATTTATTTTGAATTTATATTTCTTTATGACCAATGGATTTTAACATTTTTCAAACATGTTAAATTTTTGTTATATACATAAATATGTCAAATTCAATTTTTTCCCATTTTTTTAGGGATGGGGTATTTGTATAATCATTTTTTGGTAAATTGCCTCTTCCTCATTTTTCAGTTGCCTTTACTAATTTTTTCCATTGTGTTATTTACTTACTGATTTATAAACAATCTTTATGATTAAAAGCTATCATTTATCATATATAATATTTATTTCCCTCAACATTTTCATCTCTTAATTTTATTCTTGGTGTTGTTTAAAAAAAAAAAATCTGGGTGGCTGGGTGGCTCAGTTGGTTAAGCGGCTGCCTTCGGCTCAGGTCATGATCCCAGCGTCCTGGGATCGAGTCCCACATCAGGCTCCTTGCTCAGCAGGGAGCCTGCTTCTCCCTCTGCCTCTGCCTACCACTCTGTCTGCCTGTGCTCGCTCTCTCTCTCTCTCTCTCTGACAAATAAAAAATAAAAAATAAAAAAAATCTATTGTCTTTTAATCTTTGCTTATTCACATTACTGAATCCCTTGATACATTTTTCAAGGCTCTCCTTTGCTTTGTTGTTGTTGTTCTTGTTCTTGTTTAACTTCCTTTGGACTTCCTCCCAACCCATCCGTTCTGAGATAATGATGCATACAACATGGTAGGTAAAGTCTTGCCAATGCCATACTTGCCATATGGAGCAACATTTAAACTCTGTGGTTCATTCTGTTAGTACTTCATCTATGACATGTGGATTGGGAAGGACTCTGTGTCTTCTGTGAAGCCCACATAATTATATGGTGCATAGAATGTCTTATAAAGCACAGGCACCTCATACATGTTGAATACAAGGATAAGTGTTAGGAAATCATAATTGAGGAATTCTGACATACAAGGAAATGTTATTGCATGCAAAAATTAAAGAACAAGCCAAATAATTATGATAATGAAAGAGATATAATAGTTGAATAAATATAGCTTTAACCATGAAAAGATTAGTAGTCAATAATATTACTCACGTCAGTTAACTGCGGAAAATACATACTTAATCTCTCTACTGCCAGCTGGATTAGATCAGGAGGTCTCTGCTTGTGTTTCTGCAAAAGGAAGGGCTGGCCCTCAGTCTCTACTTCATGCCTAAAAGCTATTTGAAAACCACTAGGGAAGTGCTAAAAACCAAAGGTATTTTTGCTACAAGTATCTAATTCTATCAGACCTCCTCGTTTGTTCTTTAAAATCACATAATTAAAATGGATAACAGGTATTTAAAAATTCTCTTAATTTTGTCAAGGATGTTATTTCACATATTTTTTTTACTGCTGCCTGGTATGCCATTTGTACATATCTTAAAACTAAATACCAAGATGTAAATTGCCTAAGTTTATTTATCTGTTATTTATACAAAGTTCTAGGAGATTATTATTTTTTAAACATAATAACAGGAGTTTATAAATAGTAAGGTCTATTTTCTAGATAGCCAAATAGTTTCAACACTGGCTTATATACTTAAGGCCTTAAAAAAAAAAAAAAAAAACAAACTAGTGGAAACATATTAGCATACATTTCCTGAGAATTGCAACATCAGTGTGACAATAACAAAGCCCCCATAACAACATTCTCTATATACAGCCTCTCTCTCACAAATCTCAACCCTAAATAACCTCAGAGTATTTTGCCACACTTGAATAAAAGATCCCCTGAAAAATACTGTTTTGCTTTTGAATGTTTGATGTTGCTAGCAATCAGGCTGCCTCCCAGTCTGCCTCCATGGAAAGATATTAGTTGATGCCAAGTAAATGCAAAACATAGATGAGCGATTTAAGCAAGGGTGGGGAGACTATTTTACAACTCAGGCAAGCAAACATTTGTAATGCAAACATAAAGCACTGAAGCACACAATTTGAAAGTAAATTTAGTTTCATAAAATGACATGAAAAAAATTTCCTTTAAACATCCTGTTTCCTTCTTCATGTCATTGTAGTAAAACTCTGCAATGGAATTTTTTTTTCTATCTATTTTTAAGCTTGGAGATTTTAAAGAGAGCATTTTCTTCAAGGAGAGAGTTGCTTTGCAACACTGGAACTGTTACAAAGTTTACAACTAAGAAAAATAATTTTGTTAGATAAAGTTTTCTATAGCTGAGCACCTCACACATTAGCACAAATATATACTCTTGTCTTAAAGAAACATAACAATAAAAACTTGGTTATGTTTTCAATCAAGAAATTGAAACAAAGGACATAATCCCAGTCAGATTTTTTGAGCCCCTGAAAGAACAAGAAAGGAGGTTGGAGGGAGAGAGGAAGCAACATTTGTCTCTTTACAACTTGAAAATGACTCAGAGGGGAGAATTAAAGGGAAACTCATACAAATTAAATACCCTATGTCTTCTCATAGTCTCCAATTTTCTGAATTTAGAATTAGAATCAATACAAAAGGCATTCACATTCATTTTCATACTTGTTATACCTCCTTTCCTGCCCTTTGCAGGCAGCAAGTTCTTGAAAGGAACACTGTATGCTAGGTATGTCCAAATCTAGTTCTCTGGCCCTTAGCAACTCCAAGAATGAAGGGAAATCGTCTAGATCCTTAAAAGACCCTCATGTTCTGGTTAGCCCAGCAGCAGGAAAACGAAATCAAACCAGACCAAACCCTACAACAAATAAACATACAAAATCCGTATCTCAGATATTCTGAGGGTGAGAAAAGACCAGCCAGATGCACACCATCACAGTTTGCATGCTTCAGAGTGGAAGGTCCTCCTCAAAGCTCAAAGCTCCTCCTGAATGAGGGAACACTGGGATCCTGAGGAAGCCAGGGCCCCATGGCTGGTGACAGGCACCAACACAATAGCTGGAATGTATGTTTACTATCTTCCAGTGGGTACTTCATAAAGGATCCCCACACAGCCTCTGAGACAAAGGACCTACATTCATATTTGACTTGTAAAATGATCAATATGTTCATGCCATTTATTTCTATAAAAACAATGATGAGAAAAAATGGTAGGATGAAGTGTAAGGGCCTATTTAGCTAAAACTGCTCCATTTCGGTTGAACAGTCATTTTGTTGTTTATGCAGTAAAACTTAAACGGACCCTGCTCCTCGCCCCCCCCCACCAGGGGACTTACTTAAAAACAAGTTCTGGAAACCAGTCCCAGGTAACAAAGCCCAAATACAAGGGTGGGTCAGGCTAGGTGGAGGTATCCAATCAGTGGGGGCACATACTGTCTCCCTAGCTACCAAGGAGTATGGGCCCCGCCCTTTGGGCACCAATTCTGACCAAGGTGATAGGCTAGTTCAAATGTCTATTATACGGTAAACTGTAATTCAATTGGTCACTTATGTGTGACCTAGCCTGACTGTGCAGTTTTCTCTGTGTGTTACAATCTCATTGGCCACCTGTGTGTGGCCAGGCTCAACCACATGGCCTTTGCTCTATAAAAGTTAGTCTGTAAGGCGGGGAGGGGTCGCAGACGGCCCTGGCCAGTCAGTTTGATTCTCGATGCTTGGCACAAAATAAAGCTTTGCTTGACTTTTGCTTTGTCTCGCTCCTTTGATGACAGACCCAACAGAAGAATATGAGGAAAAACAAAGGTAGAGAAGAAGGGATTTGGAGTCCAGAGAATTCTCTACTTTCAGCTATATAAAACATCAGGGAAAATGTGTTGGCTCCAAACATGCTTTTGTGGTGAATATGAGTTTTGACAACTAACACATATCTGAGATATGGCAATAAGCAGAGTAATTCCTTTCCCCGTGCAGCTTACAAGTTAGTTGGGTACACAAATAATAAACCAGAAGATAAGTAATGCAAACACTGTTAGTTATATATGTTATTAGGAAAAATGGAGCAGCTATGGGGATGGAGCGTAAGAGGGGTGAGGTGGGTGGAGACTCAGTGGGGTTGATAGCAAAGCCTCTGAGGAGGTAATACTGAGCAGAGAGGACCTTTGAATTTGGAAATGTGAGCTCAGGTCTGGCTGGTGGAAAGGTCTGAGATGTAATATAGGTCAGGTTAAAGAAACACTTATTCATACTGGACCCTAGTTAGGGCTCTGTTTTCCTCAAATGTTCTTGCTTGTCTTTTCTTTAAATCAGTTCTCACAAGACTAATTAGACCATCCATCTTTTAGGCTGGCAAGAGGACTACTCTGTTTATGTGTCTACAATCGAGACTTTTATTGCACACAGCAGCTCTTTTCTTTGTGCCCCACAGTGGATTTGGCTCAAGCAGCACAATGTCTTATTCCCTCATATAACTCTTCCTGATGCTCCCAAGATTGTTGCAGGGGCTGACTGGCACTGTCCAAGTTACTTAATGGCATGACAGAGCTGTTAGCGTTTTTCATTGATCCCGAACTCCTTTTTAATGAAACAGGAAGAGATCACTCAACATAGATGGGCCTAAATTAGAGTGGCCAGGAGGGATGCAAGGATGTTGCCTTTGTCATAGAGTAACCACATCCCCCCTTCAGTGACAGAATAAAAACAAAAACAAAGACAAATTTTGTCACCATCTGGCCATCCATTTCCCTAACACTGAAGAGATGAAATTTTCAGGTTCCTTTTAGTAAGTATCTGCTACTAGAATACAACCTACAATCCTCTGTATATTTCTCACATTTTTATATAAAACACAGCACTTCCCAGAAGAGGTCAAAATGAAATGTAAAAGGAGCTCAGAGCTAAGGTATATACAATATTGATTAGTCACTGGGAAGTCTGCTGCTTCCTTTCTCCCTGTTCTCCAGGCCATCCTCTCATCTTTTGTTTGCTGAATTTGCCTTTGGGTAAGTCCCTCTCCAAACTTCCCCAAACCATACCACATGCTAGGTGTGCTGTTTGTAATTCTTCCAAGGGAAGATCATTTCTTACTCTTCTTTGGCTCTCTGACACCCTAAACAGAGCCTGTTATACAACAGTTGTTTAAGAAATGTCCGATGGAGGCATATCATTCTTTTTATTTCCCTCAAGTAACTTTACCATTTTAATTTTTTTTAAAAGATTTTATTTATTTATTTGACAGAGATCACAAGCAGGCAGAGAGGCAGGCACAGAGAGAGAGGAAGGAAAGCAGGCTCCCTGCCGAGCAGAGAGCCTGATGCGGGGCTCGATCCCAGGACTCTGGGATCATGACCTGAGCCGAAGGCAGCGGCTTTAACCCACTGAGCCACCCAGGTGCCCCGACTTTACGATTTTAATTTTTTTTTTTTTTTGCTGTTACTCTTATAAATTTTTTTTAACTTTATTTAAACATATAATGTAACCCCACCACCCTCTCCCAACCCCTCTCCCCCCACCACCACCCTCAGTTTATTTTATGACATTAAGAGTCTCTTTTGGTTTGTCTCCCTCCTGATCCCATCTTGTTTCATTTTTTCTTTTCCTACCACCTTAACCCCCACCCCCGTTGCATCTCCACTTCCTCATATCAGGGAGATCATGTGATAGTTGTCTTTCTCCAGTTGACTTATTTCGCTAAGCATAATATGCTCTAGTTCCATCCATGTCGTCGCAAATGGTAAGATTTCATTTCTTTGGATGGCTGCATAGTATTCCATTGTATATATATGCCACCTCTTCTTTATCCATTCATCTGTTGATGGACATCTAGGTTCTTTCCATAACTTGGCTATTGTGGACATTGCTGCTATAAACATTCGGGTACACGTGCACCTTTGGATCACTACATTTGTATCTTTAGGGTAAATACCCAGTAGTGCAAATGCTGGGTCATAAGGTAGCTCTATTTTCAATTTTTTGAGGAACCTCCATGCTGTTTTCCAGAGTGGTTGCACCAGCTTGCATTCCCACCAACAGTGTAGGAGGGTTCCCCTTTCTCCACATCCTCGCCAGCATCTGCCATTTCCTGACTTGTTAATTTTAGCCATCTGACTGGTGTGAGGTGGTATCTCATTGTGGTTTTGATTTGTATTTCCCTGATGCCCAGTGATGTGGAGCACTTTTTCATGTGTCTGTTGGCCATCTGGATGTCTTCTTTGCAGAAATGTCTGTTCATGTCCTCTGCCCATTTCTTGATTGGATTATTTGTTCTTTGGGTGTTGAGTTTGCTAAGCTCTTTGTAGATTTTGGATACTAGCCCTTTATCTGATATGTCGTTTGCAAATATCTTTTCCCACTCTGTCAGTTGTCTTTTGGTTTTGTTGACTGTTTCCTTTGCTGTGCAAAAGCTTTTGATCTTGATGAAGTCCCAATAGTTCATTTTTTCCCTTGCTTCCCTTGCCTTTGGCGTTGTTCCTAGGAAGAAGTTGCTGCGGCTGAGGTCGAAGAGGTTGCTGCCTGTGTTCTCCTCAAGGATTTTGATGGATTCCTTTCTCACGTTGAGGTCCTTCATCCATGTTGAGTCTATTTTCGTGTGTGGTGTAAGGAAATGGTCCAATTTCATTTTTCTGCATGTGGCTGTCCAATTTTCCCAACACCATTTGTTGAAGAGGCTGTCTTTTTTCCATTGGATGTTCTTTCCTGCTTTGTCGAAGATTAGTTGACCATAGAGTTGAGGGTCTATTTCTGGGCTCTCTATTCTGTTCCATTGATCTATGTGTCTGTTTTTGTGCCAGTACCATACTGTCTTAATGATGACAGCTTTGTAGTAGAGCTTGAAGTCTGGAATTGTGATGCCACCAACTTTGGTTTTCTTTTTCAATATTCCTTTGGCTATTCGAGGTCTTTTCTGGTTCCATATAAATTTTAGGATTATTTGTTCCATTTCTTTGAAAAAATTGGATGGAATTTTGATAGGCATTGCATTAAATGTGTAGATAGCTTTAGGTAGCATAGACATTTTCACAATATTTATTCTTCCAATCCATGAGCATGGAACATTTTTCCATTTCTTTGTGTCTTCCTCAATTTCTTTCATGAGTACTTTATAGTTCTCTGAGTATAGATTCTTTGCCTCTTTGGTGAGGTTTATTCCTAGGTATCTTATGGTTTTGGGAGTAATTGTAAATGGGATTGACTCCTTAATTTCTCTTTCTTCTGTCTTGTTGTTGGTGTAAAGAAATGCAACTGATTTCTGTGCATTGATTTTATATCCTGACACTTTACTGAATTCCTGTACAAGCTCTAGCAGTTTTGGAGTGGAGCCTTTTGGGTTTTCCACATATAGTATCATATCATCTGCAAAGAGCGATAGTTTGACTTCTTCTTTGCCGATGTGGATGCCTTTAATTTCTTTTTGTTGTCTGATTGCTGAGGCTAGGACTTCTAGTACTATGTTGAATAGCAGTAGTGATAGTGGACATCCCTGCCGTGTTCCTGACCTTAGCGGAAAAGCTCTCAGTTTTTCTCCATTGAGAATGATACTTGCCGTGGGTTTTTCATAGATGGCTTTGATAATATCGAGGTATGTGCCTTCTGTCCCTACACTTTGAAGAGTTTTGATTAGGAAGGGATGTTGCACTTTGTCAAATGCTTTTTCAGCATCTATTGAGAGTATCATATGGTTCTTGTTCTTTCTTTTGTTAATGTACTGTATCACATTGATTGATTTGCGGATGTTGAACCAACCCTGCTGCCCTGGAATAAATCCCACTTGGTCGTAGTGAATAATCCTTTTAATGTACTGTTGGATCCTATTGGCTAGTATTTTGGTGAGAATTTTTGCATCTGTGTTCATCAAGGATATTGGTCTATAATTCTCTTTTTTGATGGGATCCTTGTCTGGTTTGGGGATCAAGGTGATGCTGGCCTCATAAAATGAGTTTGGAAGTTTTCCTTCCATTTCTATTTTTTGGAACAGTTTCAGGAGAATAGGAATTAATTCTTCTTTAAATGTTTGGTAGAATTCCCCTGGGAAGCCATCTGGCCCTGGGCTTTTGTTTGTTTGGAGATTTTTGATGACTGTTTCAATCTCCTTACTGGTTATGGGCCTATTCAGGTTTTCTATTTCTTCCTGGTTCAGTTTTGGCAGTTTACATGTCTCTAGGAAAGCATCCATTTCTTCCAGATTGTCGAATTTGTTGGCATAGAGTTGTTCATAATATGTTCTTATGATTGTTTGTATTTCTTTGGTGTTGGTTGTGATCTCTCCTCTTTCATTCATGATTTTATTTATTTGGGTCCTTTCTCTTTTCTTTTGGATAAGTCTGGCCAGGGGTTTATCAATCTTATTAATTCTTTCAAAGAACCAGCTCCTAGTTTCATTGATTTGTTCTATTGTTTTTTTGGTTTCTATTTCATTGATTTCTGCTTTGATCTTTATTATTTCTCTTCTCCTGCTGGGTTTAGGCTTTCTTTGTTGTTCTCTCTCG